>JAPZDX010000025.1:24019647-24030375 GCA_029783625.1 Naso annulatus | reverse complement strand
TCTTGTTCTTTTTGTTCATCTTATTCCTGTCCTTGACCTTTATGTTCTTTCTCTTCCTCTACTTCTTCTTTGTGTTTATTGTCAGCTCATAAGCCAAATATAAAGGTGAATATTGACGCCTACTGTATCAGAATGTGTAGATGCTGCTTTTTAGGTCAATAAAAGCAATTGGTTTCAAGAAGAAATTTGTTTTTTTGCACATTAAGCCTTATTATAAGGATATTTACGATCATGTACGATGTTCTACAGCATTATTATGACAACCGGTGCAGTCCTGAGAACTGGAGCTCATTGCTGACGTCATTGCTGGCTAAAAACAACAAAGGAGCATGTGAAAAATACAATAAATGCTAGTTTTAAAAATGTGAAGCTTGCCGAATGTTTAGTGGTGTCCTCTCATGTATTGACATGAAAACACTAGCTAAAGCTAAACATGATATATGACCTGGAAACGGCTGTTTGTTTGTTACGTGAAGCAGCTTAAAGAGCCACTTTCGGGTTCTATATCTGTGTTTAGCTTTGTGTTTCAGTGTCAGTAGATAAGAAGACACCATTAAACATTAAGCAAGTTTTATGTCCTTTAAAACAAGCGTTTATTTTATTTTTTGATGGATTGTGTAAGTGCACATGCTCCTTGTTGTTTTCAGCTAGCGGTGACGTCAGCAGCGAGCTCCAGCTCTCAGGACTTCACAGATTGTCATAATAATGCTGTAGAACATCATACATGATCATAAATATCCTTATTATAAGGCTTAATGTGCAAAACATAAATACATAAATAAATAAAAAAGAACTTTTTTCATATTATCTGCTCTTTTTACACCAGTATTAGAGGATGTAAAATATGATAATAAAACACATCTGGGTGAATTTTGTGAAATGAAAACCTGACTTCTGAAATACAGTTGTGATGAAACTTATGTCTTTTTATTTTCAAATGTTAAATTTATATAACTTATATAATTACAAGGCAGCATTGCTTCACGTGCAGTACCAAAATAAAAGATCAGAGTAATTTTTCTGCTACTTTTTATGAACTGAAATAATTTAAAAAAATTATTTTTAAGGGTTCACACTGGACAATAACATTGTAACACTTCACAACAAAACTTACTTTCTTGTTTAAATTATGCCAGAAAGCCTGAAGTGAAACAGTTTAAAAATGCAATGAAAAAGATTTGGACACTGCAGCTAGTGTGAGCGTTCAACTAATTATCAGGATACTTAATGTCGGGTGAACGCTGTCACTTTCTTGTCCGTGTTATTTCAGTTTATAGTCAGATCAGTCCAGAAAACCAAGAGTGGACAGTTTTCTCTGTATCCACCGTCTGTAAATGACTCCCAGGCGACTTTTCCTCCCCTGCAACCCAGAGTAGGATTTACAACAAGATTATAGGGCTCCCCTTTGACCCCAGGGGCTGCGTTCAGCAAGAGTCAACTTTTAACTTTTTTAAAACTTAGTTACAGCTCCCACCCTCTCCTTCCATCTATCCATCCACCGACTGCACCCAGAACAATGGCTTATTCTCCTGCACCAGTGCTCCATTACGGGGCCTGTGGCTTGGCAGTGCAGCGAGCCTCAGATTTCAACCACATGTACTGCACTCAAATCAAAAGAGTCAGCCCTGGCAGTGCGGCCGCATAGCTGAGGGCGACAGAGGGAGAAAAAGTACAAGCAGGGAAGAAGAAAACAAGGAGAAGGAGTGAGAAAAAGAGGGAGAGAAAATAAAACGTAAAGTGATGTAAAGAGTAAATAGTTGGGAGGACAGGTAAAGACAGGAAGGAGGAAATATGGAGACAGTAGGAGGTAAAAAGAAAGCTTGACGAGCAAACGGCGCCGTGAGGTCAGGACGCAGAGAGGTCAGCTCTCAGGGGAGCCATTTTGGAAGGCAGTGGGGGATAACCTTGCCTTAACCTTCGAGCTGCTCTCATTGAACTCTTACTGTACTTTCCAAATCCCACGGACAGTAGCTTCTCAATGGAGTCTGAACACGTCGACAGTGCTCACGCAGGCAGATTTGTGTTTTTTGGGAGGCTCCAAATGTGCGCAGAGTCACCCTCAGCAAAAAAAAAAAAAAAAAGCTGAGAGATCCACTGGAACCTGCGAGGAGGTTAAAAAGTGAGTTGAAAAAGAAAACACCAAGTGCTGCCAGTGTTTTCCAAATGATCGCTCAGTCGTCTGGCATTGAAGCCGGTGTCTGCTTGGGCTCCGGCCGATACATCTGTGCCTCGGAAGTTCACTGTCAGATGCAATTTGAACGTCAGAGGCGATCGTGTCATTAATGTGACAACTCAAACTTGGATGCGTTTACCTTTCTCCCTCCGGTGTGAAAAAAAGAGGAGGAGAGAAACATCACAAACACATCGTGATATGTAGAGAAATGTGTTTTTTCAATGAGACCTTCACTGCGAGCAGGTTGATGCAGCTGTTATTTGGGAGCTACTTTGACATTAGACATGATCTATCTTCTTTAATATCTGCGAGCATAATGGAGCTTTCATTGTCTATATGTCATGGGAGAAATATAGAGGCTATCGCTGCATTTAACGCAGAACTTTTTCTGTGGGAAAAGAGCCGAGACTATCTGAATTGTCATCTCACCAAATTGAAGGCACAAATTGCAACAAAACAGAAGCCCCTTTGCCCTCTGTCCCCTGGGTGAGACCAGTTTTGTGGGAAAAGAAAAGTGCATTTGGGGACAATGAAGGTTGAACGTAAGGTGAGTGTGAGCACATTCAGTCTTGGCCTCAGCTCTGAGGTTGTTTGTAAAACAGTGGACAGTGCCTGGAGGGAGCAGAGGGGCATTTGGCAAATGCCTTACAAGGTAAAAACTGCAGGTCTAACGAGAACCAAAGCAACCTGACACCTTAACAGATGTTCCAAAATCTCAGGAGATCCTGTTTCCAATTTGACATTATTTACTCTCATTCCTCTGCACTGCTGTTTAATCCTAATTTGTTCTTCAAGCAAGAAGAAAGCAGTGGATTCCCAAGCGTGTCTGTTGCATTGTTGCTGCCTCAAACTTGACCAGCTTGCATTGGGGTTGAAGGTGAAATGCAATGGTGGGGGGCAAGTCCATGAATTCATAATCAGAGATGAGGGAAAGGGTAATGATTTGTTTTCAGCCAGTGTCCTCTACTGTTACAATTTCCTGAAAATGGTAAGCATCTGTGAGATCTGCTACATGCAATGCACGATTGTTTGATGTCAAGCTGTTTGATGTCAGGCTGGATTTATTTGAATAAATTGTGTCAGAAAAACAGAGTGTGCTCAAAGTTCACATCCTCCAAACTGTAGGTTTTGTTCCATAAATCTGCTTAAAGTTCACCGCAGATAAAGCAACAGTCACATCTGTTAGGGTTGGATTTAAATCATATAATTTGAAGGCGAGATAATATAAAGAGCAGCGGCCCTTGATCGTGGTGTTTAAACGTTCCACCGAAAGCCTTCATCCTTACGCCTCAAAATAAATGATGAAGATGGGAAATAAATAAAAAGGTTACAAGAAAGTTTGTGTGTCAGTGGCAGATGTTCTGTTCTCACGGTGCTGAAGAGCCAAGCAAGTTAGAGACATCTGGAGCCGAAGCTCAAACGCAGTCTAATTACAAAGTGAGTGTTTATGCAGAGAAGATTTATACATCACTTAATTAAAACAGGTTGCACCAAGCTCACTTGTTCTTTAGCTTAGTGAGAAGAATCACAAAACTCACAAAAAAAAATCTCTAAAGTATGACTGTTTTTGTAAATCTGGTTCAGTCATTTGTAGGTATGTCACATTATTATGGATCCCACTGCTTTTCTTTTACTCTGCCTTTTAGGTGTAAGCAGTAAGATTGGTTAGGGTTGGGTAAGAATATCAGGATTAGCCAATCAGAGGCTGAGTTGGACGCGTCTCGCCAAGAACAGCAGTGGAATCCAAATGAACTCAACAATTACCCCCTCAGTATGGAAGAATAAGGAACTTTAGTGATCCCTGAACACAATTTATAGTTTCATCATCAGGCATTTTCTTTGGTGTCTAAATTAAACTAAATACTTGCAAAACTGATGACATTCTTGTCTTGCTTTCTCTTCCGGCCAGTTTATGCTTGACCCAGTTGATAAGGACTGCTTGACAAAAGATGTCATATGCTTTCAGCAGAATAAAGTGTTGGTTGACACTGTCATTTTAATGTTGTGTACCTGGAGAGATTTGTTATGTTGCAGACATTGTTATATTTTGTCTCGTAATGTGATTGAGTAGTGTTAACATCGTGATGGAGATAGTTTTAGCTTAACTTCCTTGGTGATATTAAATCGTTTGTGTCAAATATAGTTACCATGGAGATGACTTTGTCGAGTGACACATGCCAAATGTGTGGAAAGACGAAGCACAAGTTGGCCTTTACACTTTGTTTTTTGAGATTTTTAGCAAAAGTTAGCATGCTAAGAATGTGGACAATTATCAGTAGCCTAGCTAGTTCAGCATTAGCATGTTAGCACTGTTCCCAGTACAACCCTCTCCGTCTTGTCTTCAAAAATCCAAGATGGTGACTGTCATGTGGCCCAAAGGGTGATGTCATGGAGGCTCAGTCCTCTATTTAACATACAGGCTATGCTCTGAACTTGTCAGGAACTCTACATCCCAGTTTTTCTCCTTTCACTCCCGTCTCTGGAAGTTTGTTGAAAAATAAATTTTGAAACTTAGATTAGTTAACCCCTAGAATGAAAGTGCTGTAGCTAAATTCACATAACTGGTAGAGCTCAGTCCTGATCTCCAAATAAATACATCTCCTTACGCTACCGCATCAAAAAACCCATATAAGGCCTAGTGTGACAGCAAATCTATGGCATAAATATTACCTGGATTTCAATTTAATCTCTTGAATATCCTGAAGGATAAACTGAATCCCACTGATGTTTGATATTTACACTCAATGAAACATAATCCACCCAACTTTTCATCTGCTAAACCTGAATGCTCTGTGGCGTCTCGGTGTCTTAACAGTAGCCCGACAAGTCGGCGTTGCTGCATGGATGACAGAAAAGTCCCAACTGCTGTTTCCAGCAGGTGTCGGGGGACAGGCCGAACTACATTCGTGTATAGAGCTTCAGCTGGCAAATCTCACCCTTAACTCTTGACTTTTCTTTATTTTCCAAGCTTTCCAAGCATAATGTAGGACTCTTAAATTAGCTTCTGTTTAACATCCTTGGTAAATCTCCAAGTCCGACTACTGAGTTGCCTCCTGACAGACGTCGACCACACCTGTGCTGTTAAAACAACTCTGAGTTATTTAGTATTCTGCAGATGTTTCACACCAATGCTGAAGATTAATAAAATCTATTTAAAATGTGCTATGATTCAGTACTGTACAATGTAACACAGTAGGGCTTTGTGTCAATGTGTGAAAAGTGAATATTTACACGAGACGTTCACTGGCTAAAGTTCATGTTAGGAGTCTATATTTTACTCTGTACAGTATAAGTGTGTAATAGCCAGATGAGGGTACACTGACAGATTCAATTAAGAAGCTTTTTTAGAGTTGTGTAATATTTGCAGAGTTTCTGACAATCCTCCACCCCCTCCTGATGGATTTAATAATCTGAATTATGTCTGTTCTTTTGCCAGGGCCTAATGGCGAGCGAGCACAGCTTGAGTTTCGGTTAAAGGCCTGGACTGGGCTAAAACTAACAATGAGGTATTTTCATTTAGAGTTCTAGAAGAGCACTTCTCCATGTGGCACAGAGGCCTGACAGTCAGTGAAGTGACCTTGTGGTCACGGAGGTGGCCTCTTTGAATACATTAAGCAGCTGGTAAAAAGAAATGCAGACATCTGCCCTGATTCTTTCCCCAGCAAGTGCTCTTGAGCAAGGCATCCCCCGTGTAGCACTATTAGGGACGTTTATTAGCATAAGAGTGAAGTAAAAGAGCAGCTGCTAGAGGTCAAAACTCGGGCAAATTTTTTTGTATATGGATTTTATTATAAGACCAACTCGTTTTAGCCTGTGGGCTTCATCAGGGCCGTAATGAAACAATTACAAACAACATTTAAGGTAGAGATGAGTGCACAACAATATATTGGTTTGCCCCTATTGGCCAATTGCAAATATATTTGTATTGCCATAAATGACTTTGTTAAGAGCCAATTTAAAAAAAAAATAAATAAAAAATTGTAAGGCTGGAAAATAAATACATTCTGTTGATATTATCCATATTAGCCAATATTTTGGATATTGGAATCTTCCTGCTTCCAAAAATCCTGTATGGTTCAGGCCTCGGTAGATGTCAAACAAAAATAAATAAATAATGTAAATAAAAGGTAAAAGATAACCAAAATAACTCTAAACATCTGCCAACCAGTGGTGCACCCACAAATATAGGCTGGGTAAGTAGACACATTGCAGGTTTGAAGCCTAGCCCTGACTAACATAAGCACCGTTCGCTAGATGCTCTGCACCAATTCATGGACTAAATGAGATGCAGTTCACATTTTTCAAATATTATCCTTTTTGTTACTTATCTTTTAAAATCCTGATCTCGGTTAATAGCAACTCTGATGTTGTTTTAGATTCAGGCTACATCCACATTGCTCCTTTTTAAATTTATGATACATCAATACTGCTACGTTTCAGCCTGGCATCCTCACTAATCTGGTGTCTTAGCAGCCCTAAGACGGAGCAGTTTGGAAACGCAGCTGTCCTCATTTTATTTTGCAAACTTCAGCGCTGCATCTTACTGTAGATGTGCAGGAACGGAGGTGTTTGGAATTCATACATACTTTCTGGTAAAAGCTTAAGTCAGAAGATTACTATTAGGCCTATATACATTTTGAAATCTCGTCTTTTTGTATGGGAAGTCTTCGCTCATGGCCATGGCTTCCTCCGGTGATGGATACTGTTCCTGGTACCGGTGGAGCATTTTACATTACTTGCTCTTGGATGACTCCCAGTCTAGATTTTCCATTGCCATGGCCGCTTTATGCTCTTTTGTTGCTCGGAGTAACAACTCGACCTCGTCCGTCAATGGAAAAAAATGTCTGATCTTTTATAAGCTAGAATCTAGTAACTTTCATTGGGAATTTGTTTTGGGTAAATACGAACTGAAAGTCAGCAGTCTGAGAAAATGGACAATACCAGCCCTCCACCTTTGGCCATGACCTTATCCATGAACCCTCTTATGTTTTCAATTTAATGTATTTCTCATGAAGTCCTTCCATCTTGATATGCATCAGTTAAAGAAAGTTAAAATCTTGCATAAAGAGTGTACTGACTTTAAATCAGTTTTCTGCTCTTTTTTGTTTTGATTTTGCACGCTTGCCATGTCATGTAGCAGGTGAACATGCAGTTAAATGGCTTTGGGTTGTTGGATGTGTGCAGTACAAAAACAGCATCCAAAACCCGGAGCAGCAGCGAGGCATCCAGCGGATTCAAATATGTTCTGGATTTCTGCTTTACAGTAACTTAATTTATTATTTGGAGCTGCACTCTTTTCCCTCCTGGTGTCCTAATAAAACCCTTCAGACAGAGAAGCATTTTACTTGGAGGCACCTACATACAATAACATTCCTCTTTCTGGTAGCGATATGTACACCTGAACACGGTAAAGCTCGACTCCCCCTGAGCTCTTTCCCCCCCATATTAGGCCCAGTTTCATTAGGGGAACTTAGACAAACTCGCCGCACATGTCAACGTGACGACTGAGGAGGAATAAGGGCGGCGACTCTAGTTTCAAATTCCAGACCACTTGTCCTAAACTGCTGACGTCCCTCATGAACAAAGGGTGCGATGACAAAATAAATACAGCAGAAGGCTAATGAGTGTATTTAGGTTAAATGGCCTGAAGAAAAACACGGGGACACACAAGAGCTGCTTTACTCTAATTACTCCCCAGATGACTTGTAAGAAATAATAATGATGATAAACTTTATTTGTACAGCAGGTTTTTAAAAGCAGCGCTGTACCAAATACAAGACGTCATGTTAAAATGTTCTGTTTGCTCTAGAAAACACATACAAAATCATTTTTATCTTGAGATCATGCAAAAACAAGACTCATTTAGTTGCCTATGTGTGGTCGTGTATTAAATCTGTTTATTTGCTGAACGCTCCGCTGCGTAAATTATTAGCTACGTCACACTCGGGGTCCGGACGGATTAATAATTGCTGCTTAGTTTCATGACGTCTGATCAGGTCAATAATTAGCTGCTGAATGGAGCTAAAGAAAAAGTTAATGGCAGACCCAGAATCAGGGCCCACCAACGCTTCAGCTTAAAATGCACCAACAAGGCTTTTAATGGGGTTATTTTCCAATTAAGTGCGTATATAAGCACAGGTTATTAAGATGTTGGACATTTGCTGCCTGGCAGGCTGCGTGCAGTATTAAAACAATGCACAGGGCAATTATTTCAAGCCTGCTTATTAAAAAGGCTACAGATGTGTTTTCTACTTAACACTGTGGTTCTGTTACTTTTCATTATTTCCCCACTTTTCCTTTTTCACCTCCCTTGTTTTTAGATAAGGGTTGAGTGCTCTGTGTAATTGTCACTACCTTTTGCAGTAAAGATCTTAATCCCTCTTATTCCACATGAAAATAAAACTACTGCAATGTAATTAAAGTATTTTTCTTGACAGGAAGTGTGCGGAGCTTTGGCAGGCAGTGCTGTTTACCTCACTTTGTTGAATCGTCCTGTTTTGTTGTATTTCTCTTTAACAGGATGCTGTTTAGTACAAACACCTACAGTATTGGTTTATGTCTGTATATCGTTTGTCTTTTAGAGCTTATTTTTGCAAAACCAATTTCCCTCTTTGGGGATGAAAAAAACTGAACCTTATATTGTGATTTATATGTACAGCCAGAGCTCACTGTATAAGGTTGTTTATGATAAATAGCAGCTGAGTTCCTCTGACTTTTTATATCTTTACAATTAGGCATTTACCAAAACATCCTGCAAGATAATATGCTAGATACTGTATCTGTTACACTGGCTAACATACAGTGTTACACATGAATTCTACTGCAAAACCATGAATAAAATGACTACATGAGCCTTGGTGCTATGGTTTTTCAAAATAAAGGCCAGCATATAAATATAAAACCACACTATTTTAAGCAAATGTGTCATATCAAGTTGAAATTGTGTGGCTCAGTTAACAGTATAACTGTGTTAGTTCTATATGGATGCTCTTGGTATAAGAAGTTTGGTCCTAAAGTCGTTTATTGGCCATTTAACCTCTGAACGTGCAGTTTTTTATTTCTTGTGGCTTAATATATCTCAGGTGTAACGTGCATGTCAACACAATTTAAAGCAGTTATGTACTGTTTAAGCTCTATAAAGAATCTATTTGCACACTGAAATGAGAAATTTCCCCGCTTATGTTTATATAAATTTAGTGATCAGTCATCATAATGCTTACAATATGGAACTTGCTGTCACAGATTGTGAGCTGCACATTATTAAAACAAACTAATGCTGCAATGCGCTGTCAAAAATCTAGAAATAAACCATAAAAATGCTAAAAAAAAAATGTGGCGAGGAAAACAAATTTTTTCCAGTTTATTTATGCAGTTTGGAGGTGAAGAAATGAGACAATTAATAATTTTGAGTTTTTCTCACAGACCCCAATCAAAGAAAATCAAGTTTTTTAGCCTTGGTAACATAATCCAAAATTGCAGATGTTTTGTTTTTGTTTTTTGATTTTACTTTTTTACAGCTGTACTTCTGCTCTTACTTGCGTACGTTTTTGAGATAGTAATATACTTTTCACTTAACTACATTTGCCAAATACCTGTCACATTTAGTCTGCTCTGCCCTAAAGGCAAGGATTGGTGATTGATTAAGGACTTGGGGTAGAGCATGTAGTGAAACCTTTATTGTAGAGTTTAGAAAGTTGCAGCAGCCTGGAACAAAAAGAAACAACACCTGTCCGTTGACCGCAACATGATATTGACTGAACAAACTCAAAACAAGAGTCAGCTTCCACAAACAACCTTTGACTTCACCTGGCAGCACTTTTTATACCAAAATCTTACACAAACTTTAGGTAATGATGAGCGATGTTAACTTTATTAGCTAATTTGTCATGATTTTTTTGTTTTGTTTTTGAAACGCAATTAAGGGGTGACAGGAAATGAGGAGAGAGATGACACAAAAGCGTTGTATTTGGAACAAAACATTTGTTAATGTATGAGCTGAAATTAAGTTTGTTCTTAAAAGATGTGGCAGTGGAACAAGTTCAAGAGACCAAACTTAAACATTAAAACCACCATGTTCTAAGCACATTGATAAAGTAGTCAGTAAGACGGGCAGAGGTCTTTCTGTTACAAGGAGATGCTCTAATTTTCAACCTCAAAATGTAATTGGAAATGTAACTAAAACAATTGTTTTATCTCATCTGGACAGTTGCTCAGAGGTTTGGTCAAGTGATGTGGTTCACATATAAAGAAACTGCTAATTATTAAAATAAGGCTGCATGTTGTTTACTTAGGTGTTCAAACAGAACTAACATGAATACTGCTTCATTACTTCACTTCATTAGGAATATTTCAGTGACTAAATTGCCAAGGATATTATGTAAATATTTACATTTCAGTTCTGATGAACATGACCATAACACCAGGCATGCTGCAGGAGGCCGATTTACACTGCCTAAGGTAAAAACAAACATGTTGAAAAACACTATAGTGTACAGAGCCATGGTTGCATGGAATACTCTGCCTGGGCATATTATTCAAGAAAATAGAAAAAATAG
>JAPZDX010000025.1:23982904-23993927 GCA_029783625.1 Naso annulatus | reverse complement strand
GACCTGCTGTTGCTACAAGATGTAAACACAAATTTTAGTGGTATTAAAAACAGCTATTATCACCATAGGGGTAACACAGTATGCATGGCTAAGCATACTGTATGTCATTGCCTGAATAATACTGACACTACAGTTATAGTAGAAACAGCTTTAAGATATAGTTCAGTTTTTTTGAAGTGGGGATGTATGAGGTACTCATGCATAGTCAGTCTGTTACCTTCTGCAGATGGCGATCAGCAGTGTCACTTTAAGAAGGCAGGAGAAATTGTTGCACCTGAAATCAGCATTGTACTGTTGCAGACGAGGTGAGCAAAAACATATTTTAGCCACATACATAAATGCTTTCCTAAAAAAATCAATGCCTGTTAAAAGGTACGGTAAATTTTTCATTGCTTTAATTTGCCAGGTTAGTTGTTATAACTCTGAGCCAAACAGCTGATTTGCTAAGTGTTACAGTGTATGGCAGAAACCAGCATAAGTGGGCGTAGTAAAATATGGAAGGACTCCGATGAAAAAATGTAGTGCAAAAGTAAATGGTTGTCTGGGGGCAGACTTAAGCATTGAAAAAATCCCAAATTTAGCATACAGTTGAACCGATATTGATTTTTTAGGTAAGCATTAATACAAGTGGCTAAAAATTGTTTTTCTGCTGACTTCTGGTGTAGCGACATCTCTCCCCTTCTCCTTAAAGTGACAGAGCTGATCGCCATGTGCAGAAGGTAATAGACTAACTACACATAAGTTCCTCATACAACCCCACTTTAAAAATACTGAACTGTTCCTTTAATACTTGTTAGTGTAACTCTTATCCTTCCTGTTCTCATTAACTAAGACCAAGCAGAGTTATGGTTTGCTCAAATTAAATTCTGCTGTGGTAGCAGAAGGAACTATAAATTTAGGCTCTGGAATTTTCCTATTAAATAGAAGTTTCCTCCATTTGCGGAGAGTTTAACTAACCACTTCGTCATCAGCTGCGTGGCTCACCTTCTTATTGTTTGAAGACACTAGGATAGCAACGTAACAAATGTCAGCTGGCTGTCAATTAAAAACAGTATTGGGATTTATGAAGCGGTCCATAGGTTTGAAACCATTCATATTACTTTCCACAGTTCAGCTGTGCCACACTTGCTGTCCACATTCTCAGAGTAGTTTATGTTTAATGTCCCACCAGATCTAATTGTCCCATTCCACTTTCATGCAGCGCTCTAAATTCTGCTTGACACCAGCCCGCTTATTACTCCGTGATTTACATCCCTTCATAAACTGGGGTTAGAAGATTAGAGGACAAACTTCATTTTGCGTCGATTGAACAAACAGCTTTAATTAAATACTGCAATGATTTACGCAGCTGCGCCATTTGAAACAGTATTAATTCCGCTTTTGGCTGCAGAGGAATTGCTTCCACAGAGAGGCCAGTTGAAATCAATCTGCAGGACCAAATGCTGTGCCCCTAATGTGGCTTACAAAGCTTTTCTGTGGCATTGACAACATTCCAAAGTTTGCAAATAAGGTTCATGTCTTTGCCCACAAAACACAACAGCAAAAACTGTTTTATGTGCAAGTCTTAGTATAAAGACATGTTGTATGATGAGGTCAAGTCATCAAGAAGAAGATGAAGTCTCTGGTTCTCACGAACGGACCCATGTAGACTCCTTCAGCATTCAGTACTAATAATTACGTTCTGCCAATAACTGTGACCAACGGACGTGATCTGATGTACATGAAACCGCACGGCATGGGAACATTTGTTATGGGAAATCAGGTCCTCCTTTACGGGTTTTCTTCTTTACGGTTCCACCTTGGGGGCTTTATGAGTCAGAACTGATTCACTCATTCTATTCTGCACAGCTAATTGACCAAATAAGAGCAGTTTTAATGCGAGAATCCAGATATTTTGTAGAGCAACAGCAGCAATAACACAATGCAAAAGGCCCTATTACAAGATAATGATTTTACCTAAACCTATTCTAGCTTTTATTAATTTAATTTGTTCACATGTTGTCTGTCCACAGCAGCAATGACAACACCATCACTGTCAAAATGGTGGGCACTGAACTTTCTTCATGCTGCATAGGAGGTGGTAGTCTGCTCCAACCAAATCGGGTGAACTGGGCAGCTGTTGGATGAGTTCAAATCCACATTTGTTGGTTTTTTGATAGTTTAGAAGGCTTTTCTTGATAAAAAAAGATGTTTCCAGTCTTCCCCCAACTGGTAAGAGTTTGATTGACCAAATGGCTCTGCTGGTCATGTGTGTTTTTGATCTGATTGGTTGAAGTCAGCCCACAATAGATGGTGGCAGACAGATGGTTTATCCAATTACCCGCCAAGTATTTTTTCATTGTGCCTTCCCTTTTCCAAACAGTTTCCAAAGGAGCCTTCCCAGATGGTTGAATGAAACAAACGGTTAGGTGCAGTCAGGTTATTTTTCATTGACCCAAAGCAGCCAAAACCAATAATGCAACTGTAAGTACAGTACTTGAGTAAATGTATCTACTTACTAACCATTGCCAAACCAGAGAGCAAGGATCGTCTCACAGATTACCATTCATGGCTGTCTGTTGGACTGTGAAAGAATCGCTTTGGAATCATTTTTATGGGCAGCTGGTGGACACTGGACAGTTTCACCATGAAGGAATGTTTTTTCAGGGAAGAAAAGGTTAAGACCAATTTAAGGCCTGCGTGTTGCTACTGCTTATTTGGCCAAAACATCTGTAATAGCAAGAAATGTAGGCCACAGCAGCTGGGAAGCTGGCGGCCCAGAGGAGGGAAGGTGCAGCCTTATGAGGACCTTCCATCTAAATCGTGAGTTGTGACTGATGTTGTTGACAAGCATCATTAATGTCCCACTATGTTTTCCCATGCAAGCATCCAGCAATGTACTATACTTGTTCTCAGCATATGTGCTGCACTTCACTGTGACATTTGAATGTGTGAGCACCTGCACAGCACAGCAGATCTGAACTCATCTGCTGTAAAGACAAATGAAGGAAGAAAGCAATAAATTCTGGATATTTACACTCAGTATGATCAGAATAGGTTTAATATAATGTCAGAGCCAGGAAAAATATGATATGGGTGTGTATCCGAGGCTTTTGTTGAGGTTATTGTATTCAGATGTCTGAAAAAAAAAAAGCCCAGCCTGTTGTTCTCGATGAAGAGAAACATTTGGATATCCTCAGGTAGCACAGGGCCGAGGGTGTGACTGAAACTCATTCCTATTGTTGAAGATAATGTGGGATTTGTGTAAGAAGTCTCACCTATAAAACTTTTACTCCACATACAGAAATGCCATGTTTTTCTTTTTTTTAAATATAGCATTAAGAAGGCAAGAGCAAACTAACGTTAGAGGAAAAGAACACAAAAAGATGATTCTGGTTTATTACAGCTTGAGACTTATTTTAGAGGCTTTGGCCATTTTTAGACAGAAGTGGCTTGGCTGTGGGAAAGGCAATGATGGTTTGAAGTCTGTCTGTCAGTCTGTTGGTTCACCACTTCAGTTCAGACTGACACATCCAAACCAATTGCCAGGAATTAATGTTGGTGTACTTTTCTGCAAACACACATGTTGAAACTCTACTTTTCTTTACATTTTTAACATGAAAACTTTTTACATTTCTGTGGTAAAGGTCTGGTTGGGTTTAGGCACCAAAACCACTTGCCTTAAATGAGAAAAGAAGATTGTATTTTTAATTAAAACCCCTGGTTTTTAAGGTTTGGTTAGGTTTGGGCAAAAATAACACACTGCAAGCGTAAGGAAAAGATGCTTTTATGGCTTAACATGCATGGCTTTGCTGCCACGAGCACAACCAGAAAATTTTCCAACGTCTCTTTAAAAACCCAGTTCTCTCTCCTCATTTAAAACACCTAGTTTGGGTTGCCACAAAAACGGCTGTAAAATGTCTTGATGGTCCCTAAAATTACCAAGTCGAAACTGTCGGCCTTGAAGTGGTCTAAAACTCTTGTCTTGCCTGCAGTGTGTCACACCACCACCATCCCCTCCAACTCCTGATGAGAAAGCTACATATAACCAGAACCATATCATGTGGTATGCAATGTTGAAACATCAATATTTTGCATTGAAAATACACAATAAAAAATTTACATATAACTGCAAATTACAAAAATGTAAACTATGAACATATTTCTGTAGTGTTGAATCCTACTTGGATTCTCTGTCTTTTCCTCCTGTGCCATTTTGAAGTTAACACTTGTGAATTGCATGTATTAATAACTATTGGATGGACTAGTTGCTGTAAAAACTTTTGATGTCATGCCATGTCATTTTTTCGACACCTCAGCATTCCGACCACTCAGTTGTCCGCCTCGGTTCGACAGTAACACTTAGTCAGTGCATTCATCATCAGTGACACACTGTATATCAGTCTTAGCCCCACTCTGGATCAGTGTTGTTCTTGGTGACTGTTGTCCCTCTTCAGGGCTCAGACTTGGTTTGCACAACCTGTTGCCTTTCTGTGCCGGCTGCGTGAAGCATCCGGAGTGTTACATCCTATCCCTGTATTTTTTTCCTGATCTTAACCATGGTGGAAAAGGAAATTACAAAAATCACAGACTCTAAATAAATTAATTAAAAAGAACAGGAACATAAAACACAACAGCCTGAGAACCAAATTATTGGCTAAAGCCTAAATGAATGAAATTAGATGAGACGGCCGCTAGTGAAAGGGACTATTGCATTGTCAAAGCAATGGGGCGTTGGTGCAGTGGATTTTCGTTGTCGGAATAACAGGCTGTAGGACCAATGAGATGTTGGACCAGTGGGCATTTGGCGGACTATTAAGTGGTTGGAATAATGGGGTGTTGGAACAACGGGCAGTCCCCTTAGATATGACTGTGTATTGATGGCCAAAATCATAAATGGGCCCATAATCAATAAGGAGTTCTGCTTCTCTGTGACTGACTCCCCTTTGAATGTTTTTGTGATCTGCTTTTTAGTTGGGCCCGACAGATATATATTGATATTGATCTATAATATCCTGATATGTGCCTATATTATTATTTTTTTTTTTATTTTATTTATTTAAAAAAATATACGTTTTAAGGTCTGAAAAAAACATTTGGACTAGTGATTTAACGTGGTGTACTTTATAACATTTATCCAAGGTGGTCCAGCTCCTTTGCTCTCTGCATTATAGTACAGAGTACAGCGGGATGTACTCAGAGGAGAGCAGTGTATTAATGGTAAGTAAGTTACTAACAAATTTTTGGAAAAGTTTGCTCCTTACATGGCACAGTGGTGGACTTAGTCTGTTGAGTGTTGATTTCATGCAAATCCCATATTGGTCAGGCCTAACTTTTCAGTTTGGTAAAGCATCACAATGATCTCGGAAGGGAATCTGCATGATTTTACCAAAGGCAGAGCCAGTAAATAGGATGAATATCCATATTATGCACAACATGATCAGCTGTTGGTTACGAGAAGAGCAGCATGCACATTTCTTGCATCACGGCTCCATCAGTGGCTATGATGACTCATGGAAAACAGAAAGTTCTAGATGAATAGCAAGCAGCAGCCTAAGGAGGTGATCCAATCCCTGATGAATCTGCACAAAACCCCCTAATGAGTGACTTAGCATAATTTGAATAATGCTACATCTAGAGTGCACACTGTAAACGTGGCATGACACGTGGAGCCAAGCAGTTTAAAGATGAGTTGGCAAGAAGCAAACCCCACAGGTTTTAAATGATTAATTCCCAGTCATGTGTTGCTGATCATCTGAATATTTCCACAGGACTGTAAAGAAGAATCCTACCATGACTCAGATCTGCATGCAGCTGTGTGACCAAACACATCAAGGAGAAGTGGGGGAAGAAATGGCAAGCACGTACAGAAATATATTGGCTTGTAGGACACCCTGCAGAGACACCACAACCACAAAGTAATACAGTCAGACCCCCTTCTAATGGAAACACTAAATGTCACGAGAGTGTGGTCAGTGCCCGGATGATTTCCACCGATTTAGCAGAGACCCCCAAGTATAAAATGAGTCAGGAAAGAAGCTTGCTCAGATGTGTTTGTTCTGCTGGCCTTCCACATGTTTGAAAATTCTGAAGTTTAATGTGTTTTTGTGAAACAAAAACATTCTCAGGAAAGGAGCTGTTTCATCTAGATCCTCAACTTCAACTTAAAGGAAAAGTTTATCAGTTTGGGAAAATTTCCCAACGTCTTAGATGACCAGATATAGAAGAGAGGATCGATAACGCTCTCCAGGATGTTTTAATGGTTGCCTGGTAACTTTATGGTGACTACCAGAAACCAGTTTCAGTACCCCTCATTTTCTGTCCTCCAGCACATAACCCTCCCATAAAACCACTGCGTGTCACTTTTAGACCAGCTTAATGTAACTCATGAAACACAACATAATTAGTGATATCCAGGGGAAAATTTAGACATCTTTTTCTAGTCCTTGCCAAGCTAAGCTAAGCTAAATTTCTCCTTGCTCCAGCCTACTGTATAGACGACGCAAAAAGAAGCAAGTGCATTTCTGAAAATGTCTACAGAAGTATGTCTGGTTCTGCAACAACAATTTTGATACATTAAAAAAATGTTTTTCATTAGTCAGACAGTGTCACAGGGGTGCATAGCTAAATTGCAAAGATCTCATTTTATAACAGGCTACATATCTAGGGGTTGTCGAGTTAAGTCGTCTTCTTGTCACATGCCACAGTTACACCCTGACAGCAGAATTGTTTGTTTTTTGATAAAATATGAAATGTTTCAAATTGGAATGTGGATAAAACTTCAGGAAATCCTGCGTTGTTCATTTTAATGCCAAGATTTACTGATGTCGGATGTCGTCTTTCATCGTGTAAAATGTTATGTACTGTACTTTGTGTTTTGTGTGTATGATGTCACAGAAAAGGATATTTGTCTATGTGGATGTAAACTGGAAGATGGATGATAGGGAATCACTTTTCTCTCCAAAGAGCACTGGTAGTGAATGTTGCTCAGAGGGGATTCATACTTCTGCTGCTGCAACACAGATTAAACCTGTTGCTCATCATATCACATAAATAACCAAACATTCAAGGGTTAATTTGCTTCATACACTGTTGTCTGATTAAATTGTGTTTACCTCTCTTGGTTCACTGGATCACACTTTATGTTTCAACAAAACTACTCAGGCATCCACAAGTGGAAAAGCCCAACGAAAAACTTTGCAACAACTGAATAAATCACTGCTCTATTATACCATAGTTGGATCCAGGGTCAAAAATCCAAGACCCTCACTGCCTCTACAGACCTCTGTATGTCAAAGCAGGGCTCTAAAATGCCAGCCTGCTAAAGTTAAATATACAGAAACTCTGTAAATTCAGGAATTATGCTCCCAAATCTTTTGTCTTTGAGACTGCACATCCCTCTGTCTTGATTTAAAATTCATTTTCAAAGTGTTTCTTATGTTCGGCTCCTGCGATTGATTGCAGCTGTCCAGCAATCCGTACCATATGTGAGGAATATTGTGTAAATATTGTACCACAGGAAGCCTGCTTTACATTTCAATTACTACATTTATACAGTCAGCAAACATGATACGCAGGAAAAATGGCAGAAACCTGACTCTGCCCGCCACGAGTGCAATTTTTTAGGAATATTTCATGATGTTCCAGTATTGGAGGTCACCACGCTGCCCTGACACACTTTAAGCCATGACTGGCGATCACTCTGTTCAGTGTCCTGCTACGTGTGAGTCCCTCTGCAGCCACAGGAGGCTGTTAAATTAGATTTTGTCAATTTGCAATGCTGTGTGGGTGTGGTGCCGGAACACTCAGAGGCATGTTCAGTCTTGGAGCATTTCCATTTGCATAAACCCAGATAAATACTTCACTAATTGTAGAAAAATGTTTCTATGTGCTCAGGTCATTTTTGTTGAAAATGTTGTCACAGCTAATAGAGGAGTGAAGAGTTTGATTGTTATCAGATTGTGGAGCTGAATACATTTTAAATACTTTATTTTTCACTTACTGCCATTATGTGCTGATGCCATGCACGTGAAGCACACTGTACTTGACTACAGTTGCTCATGAAATGAAACATAGCAGCTCGTACCCAGTAAATTATTTCTGGCACTTTGGGCAAAGTCACTGAAGCCAGGACGCTCAGCAACACTGGAGCACCTTCAGGTTTTGGGCGTTTCAACCACTGAGCTTCTTGGCAGGTATTACCAGCATTACAAATGTACACTAGATGAATCTGCACTTAAGTGTTTTGATTCTCTCCGTTTTGGCTGTTTCTGCCAAAGCTGCCATTTTAAAAGATGCTTCGGGGCAGCTTGGACTTTGGTATGACGGATTGCAAGGCAGTGGTAAAAACAGGGGTGGTAACGCATCACTGACATCATTTTGCCTTAAAGATGCAGTTTCACTGAAGTGGCAGTTTGACAGCAACAACCTGCAAGTTACATAAATAAGTAGCTCTTAAGAATAATTGCATTTGCAGCTAACACCGCAGTTATTAAGCAATGCCGTGCAGGCATAATAATAGTCAAGTCAGGGCTGAATGGATAAATTCTTTTGCTGTCTTTGCAATTTTATTACAGTGCAGCAAATTTACAGTAAACCTCACTATCTAAGAAAGTTTACAATCTAACAAGCAAGGTGACCATTGCCAGTATCTCGGGGTTCAGTGTCATGATGAAGGACACTTCAGTGAGGTCAACCGTAACTGGGGATAAAACTGCCATTTGTGATTAGTGGACAACCTGCTTTTTTCAAAAAATCAAAACAGGTTGCAGGTTCATTAACTGTCTTCATCCATTAGAGCTGGCAAAAGTTGGTTTTGACAGATTTGTTTGCTAACATCAATCATTGATGGAAATTGTATTTACAAGTATGCTTTGACTTCATCTTGGGATGTTGTTTATGTCTTAAATCCAAAATGCACCCAAACCCAAGATGATACCGTCGCTGCACTGTCTCATATTGGCTGTCCTGCCTGGCTGTCAGGCTAGGGGGTGGGCCTACGTAATTAACGTAAATAAAAGGAAGTGTTGGGTTGATGAAAGACAGTTCAGTTTAAGGAAATTCATTTGAGTGCACTGTGAGGATCAGCTGCGAGAGAGAACCAGAAGAAAGTAGAGACTGTCGAAAATCCCCTTTTCTCATCAAGTTACGTTTTTGAATTTTGTCTCTGTGTTAGTGCTAGTAAATGAACTGACAAAGGAGTCCAAAAGGAAGTGATGACTTTGAACCACAGACAAAGCTGGCGGAGTGATCTCAGGCAGGCAGCTGCAGCCCAGATAGGCCTGCTTTGCTTTCCCTAACCTGCAGCCATGCAAGATCTAACTACATATGTACGGGTTGCATGCCCTGGAAGCCCCTGGACATTGGAAGCCAAGTGCACGGGGTTGTGGTGCCGTGACATTACATAAATGAACTTGGTACTTCAGTTAAAAATGAGAAAAAGTTGTTATGGAGTACCAAAGCATTATCCCAATGAATATAATTCTATTGATTTTCTTCTACAAATTAAAATAACAGCTAGAAAGGAGAAAAAAGTATCAGGAGATCTTTGCATGTTGCTGCTAAAATTGCAAATGGCTTCAAAACTGTAAATTTATGATCATATTGGTATGTTATTCTAATTACAACATCAAAACACTTCATCCAGCTGTCTCGTGCCAAAAAATAAGTCAATATGAAAATAATACTATCTGGATACCTGAGCTGCTTCATAAGGATTACATGTCTGCTGACAAGCTGGAAGCAAACGTTCAATCACTTGCTGATTGATCAAACCTTCACGCATTATACATACAAGTTGAATTGTAATTACTTTGCCATAATACAGTCAAATTAATAGCTTACTGTGCATTATTATGAAATTTTGAAAAGAGAACACATGAAAGAGAAATTCAGTCTGGTGTAATCCCACAATGCTGTCTCTGTTTGGGGGAAAAAAAAAAAAACCTGGGTGTATCGGTACAGTAGGCAGTTTCCCTCCTGAATTCAGCCCAGAGCAGCGAAAGGGAAGCTCTGTGCATTACAGCGGAAAAACCCTAACATAAACTCCACAGTTCATATCACTTATCAGCTCATTGGTAGGAGCATGTTTCTCCACAGGGGTTACCACGTCTCTGCACCGGGCAGACAATGTGTCCTTGTTGAGTCGACTGTGCCTGTCAAAATGAGTGAAAGCTTTACAAATGCAATAATAATATTTTTAAGTTGCTTTGCAGAAGGGAAGTCTTGGCCTCTTTCAACCTGTGTGGCACGGGTGGCTTTTTCATGGAAGCGGAGCTGCTGGCTGGTATGGGTGAAGCCCTTCAGCTCCCAGTGGAAGAATCGTCTCCATGGGTCACAGGAAGGTTTCTCTCCCGTCCTGGATGCTTCAGAATTTTAAGGGATGAATACAAAACAGGAGCAAGGCTGACGGTTTCATAAAAGCAATAAATCCCAGCAGCAAAACTGCAGCTGTTTTTTTTTTTTTTTAAATACATCGACATGCCTGTAGGTGCCCATGTTAAATCATTTGTTATAATGGGATAAACATGACTGGGCGCTGGTTTCACACAAGCCTGATTCAGAAACAGTCTGTTGCCATGAACCTCGAAGCAAAGGTTAGTCTGTCTGGCTCAAAGCCTTGGCTCATGCACCTGCAACTTTATGACCAGCAGACGGTCACTGTTCAAAACGCGTATCACTACAGTTTCTTGTTATTTCCTGAGAGGAGAAAACGTGTCAAAGCACAAGAAAGAAGCTGAACTACATTTAATTCTTATTTTGTTTTGATTGAGTGGTTCACACTGTTGTGTTGCTTCCCCATAAAACATATTTTAATGCGTTACCACATTGAAAACACAAACATCAGCAACTTCTTTCTTTGCCTTCACTCTAAACATTATTAATCACATGTGGCATAAGAGAGATCCTAAGTTCAAGTTTGGTGTTTTTCTTTTTCTCACTTACAAAACATTCATAGTTGATGAAGCACTGAATGAATTTCAGTGCTTCTCTGTATGATTTTTATAATTGCTTTCTGGCCATAAATATGACAACAGTTTACACT
>JAPZDX010000025.1:23907126-23920082 GCA_029783625.1 Naso annulatus | reverse complement strand
CTGTCTCCAACTTTGATTACTTGAATATCTTCACATCTCTGATGAATTATTTTGTTTTTGCCAGCAAAGTAGCTTTCCATGCTTATAGCCAGAGAGGACTTTGGGGGGACCAGTAAACCTATCACAGTCCATTATATATGCCCTCACTCAAGATAATAGCATGACGCACAGGAATTTACTGCTATCTAAAAACCTCTAAGCCACCTCAGTTTGCTCAGTTGTAAAAACCTTTAATGTGGACCATCCTGACTGTGGGAAGGACGGGAATAAAGGCCTGTGTGGGTTTCTGCATCTAAGACATCCGTTTGATCACAAAGTGTGTCTGCTGACACTGTTCAGTGAGGGCAGGAACCATGTGAGGAAATTTTGGTGCCATAGGTCCTTTGAACCGTCTCATAAAAATACCTGAATGAAATCCAACGTTGACTTGTTTAAGTGGTTGGTACAAAAAAAGGCATTAATAGATCCCATAATTGTTGCTATAGCAGACTCTATGGCTTTCTCTCTCATTCAGAAGTCTTTTGACTGACCACACCCTGCAGCCAAATCGCAATAAATCTATTTTCCAAATGGCTCACAAGTCTCTCCGCCTCACCTCACCATCCCTGAAGACAGTTTTTAAGTTTCAGCGCGTATTTTATATCTCAAAGTACTGAAATCAAATAAAGGGAAGACGCAGTGTCCAAAGAAAGCAGATTGTGAAGATGGAATATGAACCAGGTGCAGAGTTTGGAGGGTCTTCACAAGACGCTCACCACTGAATTTAATCGCCTGGAAATATTCAGGGAAAGCCGACCGTAAGCCGACCTGCTGAACTCTCAGATGCTGCTGCTTACACTTCACTTTCAGAGCACTTAGGAGCCTGTTTGAGATACATTTTGTACAGTAGGATTTATAATTATATCATTACTGTGGCTGCTTATGTATGCAAGTATTAAAAATCAGTGAATACAAATGCTGAGCTGCTGTAAACAAAAAAACAAACCAAAACAACAGCAACGTGTGGCCTCTTTTTTTTAAACTGCCATCGTAAAAATTAAAGCTGGAAATTATCTTTAACTTTGCATTGATGACCATCTCCAAATTTCTCAGTGCTGAGATTTATTATAACAGTTGTAGCACAAGACTGTCAGAAGTCAAAGCTAATTTAAACATTTTTCCGACCGTATCAGTTAAGTGACATACTTACTTTATATGTCTGAGCTAGAGCCTAAATGTTTCCCTAGTGAAGATAAGGAACTGTCAAATAATGATGATATCTGAGAAAAAATGAGAGCAACATTTCTCTGAGTATCACTTTAACATTGTTGTGACCCCAGAACAGACTGAATTCTTAAGAAAAAACTAAATATCACATTTAATGATGGAAAACACAGTTTCTTGTATTTATGTATTTGTTCTTATCCACTCTCCAGCTGGAGAGCAGCAGGTTGTATTATCTAGAAGCATTAGACAGCAGGATTGGCAGTAAAAGTACTAGTGACGCAGGACTTTGTCACCACAGACTGGGCCTGCATCCTGATTTCTGTGTGGTAAAGTTTAAGTAACCTTTTTCCATTACTGTGATAAAACTTGCTTCAAGTTTCTTCCAAAGCGTATTTGCCAATGCAAATAAGTGATGCATCAAAGTAATTTCGAGGAGACAGGGTTGATGTAGATTGCACTGGTAATGCATGCAGAATTTGATGTCCAAACACTACAGAACAGAACCTGCTTTCTATTCACATGACAACCACACATGTTACCAGTTCAAGTTTACTATATTATTGATTCATAACTCTACCTTAGACTTCAGCCCAATCCTTCTTCTCATTTCTTCCCCCACCCCTTAGAACTGAGTTACAAGGGGTAGTGGCTGACTTCTACCCCTACGAAATGGGACACAAATCTCATACCCCTCTGTTTGAAGTGTGCCCCTGAAAAATCTTCATTTGAAGGGCCATTTAGCTTCACCCTACCCTCTATCTCAACAAGAATTGGGACACCCCTACATCTAAACTTGAACATGCAAAACATAGGGGAAGGGCTAAATGGTGGGGGCAAGGGATGAAATGGGATTGGCCTTAGATTAGATATACTTAGATATAATGGGAAAATTCTTTTGTAACAGCAGCAGGTTATTTAGTCATTGTGCAGACAGTCACAGATAATAATAATAATAATAATAATAATAATAATAATAACATTACAATGAATGCAAATGTGTAGAGTAAATATACCAAACATTTAAAATACAAATTTAAAGGGAAAACACTAAAAGTATAACAACATAAGTATAAACCAAGAGAAAAGCACTCAAATATAAAATGATCTTAGATAACATGAACATTGTGCATGTGACATGAGGCAGTGAGGTAGATTATAAAATAGTGCAGAATTCTCATGTGAAAAGTTATTATTGTGCAAACTGTCATGTTTTAAAGTAACTTGTTGTAACAGTTAGATCTCTTTCAAGGATCACAGGTGAGGAATAGCACTTTGCTAAGACGTGGTCCATGACACGCCTCCCTGTTTTTTTATTTTATGCATTTTTCCTGTTTAAATATAAAACATGTTGTACCCTCATTTTGTTTATATTTTAGCTGAATGACTGTGCTGCTGACTCTCAAACTACTGATGCATCCTTTGATTACAGCACCACTTCTGCAGTACAACTCTTGATTTACGGTTTGCTGAACTCCTGCAGATGAAACGTGTCCAGTTGCAGGACTTACAAGAGACTGATACCTTCTTTCAAACTGTAAAACCTTGTATTATGGAGTCTTGGAGAGAGGCAGATAGGGAGTTTTTATTCTGGATGTCATTTTATAGATCTTTCCAAAAGCTTCCTCGCTCTCGGAGTTTTAGAGGAGTGAGCTTTCCCAGCTGGAGATATAAAGGGCTCAATCCAGCAGGACCTGCAGTAATTGAGCTAAATCTGTTGTGGCAAACTGTGTGGGCTTGGAGTCGATGCTCAGCAGAGGTGAGTGTATCAGCGAAAAAACCTGGGTGGTGTGCTAAGAGGGAAAAGGAGTGCTTGTTTAGCACGAATTCCATTAGTTATTGACTCTTCCCTCTCTTGAAGTATCACATGTAGGATAGCATTATCATCCCATGCATAAATAAGAGGCTGAAAGCGAACCCTGAAGAGGCATCTGCTTACATTGGCAGTGACTACGAGACAGAGCCGAGAGGTTCAGTGGCGGGTCAGCCATGATAGGAGCTTTTTGAAAAGCAGACTGAAGTTCAGGATTCGTTGAGAGCGGAGAATCTTCTCCCCTTTATGAGTAATTTCATGGTGGCTGATGAGAAAAGAGACGCAGTGTTTAGTTTTCTTTGATTGATCAACACAGAGAGGTGGTCTGGGTTCAGGGTTGTAGACGAAGAAGCAATTGACCTCCACACAAACTTCCACTTGTGCTGACTGCAGTATTGGGAAGCAGACAAAGACAACTCTCTGTCATATATTTTTCAACACACAATATGAAAGGGAGGAGAGCTTCCCAGACGGGCTCTCTATCAATTTTATTAACCCTGCTCAGCGTTCACTTCCTGAGTTCTGTGCAACAAAAGCATTTTACTTTAAAAATCTGCTAACTGTGCAACATGAATCTAATAAACTTAGGTATGACACTAAATTTGATATATGCAGACTGTCCAGTGATAACATCTACAGAATCTTATACAACATAGGCCAATTAAACCTCACCCACTTATGCCAGCGTATTGGTAAATAAAAATAATGAAGCTAATCGAAAACCAAACCTGTGCAATAGTAGCATTAATGTGCAAGGAACACACTTCAAAGAAGAGGAAGAGGAAGAGTTTGTTGACGTGGTTGTGGTGAGGGAAAAGAGGGGCAACTTGGAATGGTAATTTGGCAAAGAGAGCCTGAGTATTTATTAGCATGCTAATCCTCTCTGTTTTTTCGGGTTTAGCACGGGTGTTGCATTGGTCAGTACACCATTTCATGCTGCATTTGCGGTTGATTGGTTAGTAGACATGGGTCATAGCAGGCATCACATTGTAAGATGATTCTGCAAATTTCTGACACTGTCAGAATTTGTCCCATTCTATCTTTAGTTGCAAGACCAGGACTTGTTCGCCTGTAAACCTGTCAATGTCGGACCTCTGTCGCCAAGTCACATTGCCGCATTAGTTATCTTTCATCTGAGACAGCTCAAAATCACTCAGTGTGTGGCAGGATTTACAGTTGCTTTATGCTGGCATGCCTATTTTTTATGACTTTGTTGACCTTTTTTTTTTTTTCTCAATGACTTCATGTCATTGTTGACTGATTCCGATTTAATAAGTGCTTTTAAACAATCAGTAACATCCCTTCCAAAACAAATGCGGGTGTTTGCAAGATCAAGATCCTTATGACATGAGGTGGTGCTACTGATACTGCTTTTGTTCACTTTTGCTCAAAATCAAAAATAAATAACATTTCCTTATACATGAAAAAGTACCGGGAACATGTCTGTTCAAATTAATACTCCTTCGTGCCGGGAGGAGACAGCATCTATCCTCAGCAGCGAGAGGCAGGAAGCACCGCTATAGGTCCCACTGCCTACTCACAATGATAATGTGATGTGATTTCAAGCAAAAAAATGTTTATTTGTCTCTTCTCATGATGCACGGTGGATCAGAATCTCAATCACAACACAGTGTAACAATATCTATGTGATTATGTAACAGCTTGCAGAAACATATTTAAATTTTGGTTGTCTCACTTAGCCAGACTTCTTTCCACACACAGTAGTTGAAATGCCCCCTGGCAATGTAATAACTGTTTGCGTGGATTAAATTTGAACAGGCAATGACCAGTGAGACAGGTTTAGGGACACTCTAACCGCCTCCCTCTAAGAACTGCTCAAAATGGAAGCAATGCCAGACCAAGAGAATCAAGTCCACTCAGTGGAGTGGGCGGAGTCTCTGGTCTGGGCCCAGGCTACCTTGTAGCTGCTTTAATAAATTTAATTTGATTTGATTGAAACTCAATAGTAAAACTAAACAAAAGTGTGAATTTATTTCACATCTGTCAACCATTTGCATTTTTGCTTTGCTGCGTGTCTGAGAAACTGAAATATAGAATGAGGTTTTGACAAGTTTATATACAGTTATTGGATGAGCAGGTTTTCCAATTGTGAGTGAGTTTGATTCTAAATAAAGGATGAGAAAACTTAAAATAATAATAATTTCATCATATTTTTCTTTTTATTGTCCTTTTTTGCCAGAAAGACAACCGACACCGCCCAAAACAGCCCCTTGTGCTAATCTTTCGGGACACTTATTGGAAATCATTGTGCTTTCCTTCCGCAACTTGGATGGAAATTACAATTAAGTCACTTTTTGGCATTTTAATGGCAGAATGACATCAGCAGTGACCAAGGAAAACATTCAAACTGGAGAGGAGTTATGGCTTATTATTGTAACCTTCTGCGCCTCAAACTGGCAATTATAAATTGGAATTAGATGAATCGGAGCATGTAATAAAAACTAAACTAAAAGCCGCAAAGAGAACAAAAGATGTCTCAAAGTCAAATGGCGAGCCGAAACCTCTGGCCCAGACGTGTTGAAAGTGTGTGGGAGAGGACAGTGGAGTATCACTGGGTGTGGAGGTTTTTTAACCCTGCAGGAGGAAAGACGGAAAGCCAGTTTTCATGCGTGGGAATGCCATCTTTAAACCTCATCATAATCACAGTCTACTGGTCAGACGGTTGAAGCTATAAACAATCAGTGCAGGTTTAATTCCCAGCAGGCGCTGAATTCCCACACGTACAGATGGATAGATGCTGTCTGGAAGTCGATTAAGGGTAAATGGAGGAAAGAAGTGGTGAGATATTGTTTCCATTTTTGCAGATCCTGGTTCGTCTGATGAAAAACAGTGTTTTAGAAGACGCTGGGAAAGAACCGTGGGCCAACCTGATCCTCGCATCTTGTTTCTGTGTTGAAAAACGACTTCATAACCCGAATCCAGACAGAGCAGACAGGCTGCCCTTTGTGAGCACCATCACGGAGGATGACTGGAACACAAAAAGCAACGTGTGAAACTAATTCTGGTTGTGGTGTTTCAGTACTTTCCCTCACTCTGCTCCTAATTTTAGACAAAGGCTAACTCAGTTGAGCTTGAACTTAATTGGAAGCTACAAGCCAGAATCTTTCACGGCTAATTGAATGCTGCAGCGATGACCATGACATCAGTGGTAAACTGCAGCCTTTGGTTTGAAATGTCACAGACGCTGCGTTGACGGTTTTGTGATTTGGATCTAAATGATGCTGCGATGGTATCAGGATCAGCTCGACTCTGAGATTTTGTTTCCAAACAAAAACACATGTGGATCCTGCGCAAAAAGCAAATATTTATCCAGCAGTTTGAATTAGTGCAGCAATTTCACAATGAAATTAAGCATCTCCATCATAACTCAAGCACTCTAAGGCAGGAGCTTACACACACACAATGCAATGACAAATCCACAAGATAAGGAAGAAGAAATGAAGTAAAAATAGCAACAATGTGGAAGCAATTTATGCTAATTAGACTTTTATTTATGGCCGAGTAATTGGGCGCATTTGAATTGTTGATGATGTTTTTTCTCCTTATTTTTCTCCCCCTGTGTTCCCCCCATCGCTCGCTCTCTCTCAGTTAAGATCAAAGCCTGTGCACTTGAATAGATGTTAATGGTGCGTGGCTGTCGTCTTAGTCCTGAGTGGCTGAGATCTCTCCAGCGAAAGAAAAACAGCCAATTTGGGGTCTACGTGGACACAATTAGCACAATTTGTGTGTGCCTTTCAGGACAGCAGCCCCGTTTAACATGTAAGAGGGGCTCGGCATTCATGACATGAATATGATTTTCATAACCTTTACCTCTTTTTGTTATTTCACTGCATTGAGAGCACTACATCAAAGTGTAGGCAGATGTAGAAGAAGCTCTTAAACTGAAAGTTAAGGGAATTTAAAAACACTGTAAGTGATTCCACAGTGCTGCTGCGTTACATGATGAACTACCTGATAAATGTTGACACAGATTTGTAGATGGGAAATGTTGAATACAACAGCAATTACATGCAACTCATCCATCAAAATGTCCCACTGATCAGCTGCACCCACACAAATTTTCCACCAAACACAATGCGGCAGATCATT
Organism: Naso annulatus; assembly: GCA_029783625.1. Classification (NCBI taxonomy): domain Eukaryota; kingdom Metazoa; phylum Chordata; class Actinopteri; order Acanthuriformes; family Acanthuridae; genus Naso; species Naso annulatus. Next base: position 23,912,956 of record JAPZDX010000025.1, on the reverse strand, counting down.
TTTCTCTCTTCTGTTGGTTGTTGCTTTACATGGCTACAGCCTGAGGCATTGCTTTTACAGTCCTTCTCCCTCCTGAATTTGAATGAGCCAAAGCGGTGCAGCCCAGACTGAGCAGAGGAAACAAGGTGCATTATGTAGGTGGGAGGTAACCGTGCCATTGAGAGACAATTAGCATGAAGCCCAGACCTTTGGAAATAGAGCGGAGGCTGCCGAGAGCGGGCCTGACAGAATGAAAAGATTAAGACTTGAGAAAAGATAGCAGGGCATGGGAAAATCCAAAGGGAACGGGGCGACTGAAGTAGCCAATGAGCAAAGGAGGAACAATGAGGCAATGAACGTTTTTCTCTCTCTCTTTTTTTTTTTTTTTTGTTGAAAATTAATGTGCTCCTGTCAGCTGCCAAGTGTGTGCACATTCCTCCGTATCCAGAAAGTGCCATTTGTTTGTACGTGACTTTTGTTTCCCACTGCATATACATGCACGGCTGTCAGGAGGGTGAAAGACGGGCAAAGTGGAGCCTATTGCAAACTATTCAACTACAAAATTCCACCAGGTGTTAAACAGAGCCACGGATCTGTTTTGGCTGTCATGTGCCAATGAGGAGCCCATACTGAGCTAACGGTTTTAATGAGCTGTTCTTTCAGATGCTGCTGTGTTCTCTCTCTGGAAGTCCAGTTCAGTCGGGCAGATACAATCAATTTGCATAGTTCTGTAAAATAATAACTGGACTGGCTCCAGCAAAATGTTGCCAACTCCCAAACCACCCAGCACAGTCCTTTTTAAGTGTAGGAAGCAGATTACCCATGCTGGTGTTGTGGATTGTGACATTTAGCCTTCTACCACTTCCTACAGGCCTCGAACCTAATAACCGTCCAGAGAAACAGGCTGAAAACCAGGACGTGAGAAGCAATACATGGATGAAAAAGTCCAGTTACAGCAAGGATAGAGATGTTTTTGTGTGCAGTATGAGAGCTGCGTACAGTATGAGCCCACACCTGTGTGCAAGCGTGTACGTGCTTCACACACATTCACACTCTGGTACCAGCACACAGGCAGGAGCACACTGGAGTTTCAGAAACATCACAACAGGCAAGCTGCAGAAAAATATGCAGTAATTATATGAAAAACAGAGCAGCTGTGTTTCACAATGCTGTCGCTGAGAGAAGACAACAGCGGTAACATTAGTGTGCGATGTCGTGCTCGGGTTAAAATAACTGAAGAGTAAATTAAGTTTGGTCTGGTTTTCTTCAGAAGGAGGCAGACTTTTTCTTCGACTCTTTGTTTCTTTACATCTCAGTGTGAAGTAGAAATTCATGGAACAAAATACTTGCGTTATCTTACTAGTTTCATCCTGACTGGAGCTGCAGGTTAGATCATTGTGGTTATTTTCATCAAGGTTGTTCAAGTTTTTTTTGCCTTTCGTGTTGATTTTTCCTTAGTTTGAGACACCTCAACAAAAAGAAATGTCTACTTTTAAACTCATCATGGGAGGGATATTAAAGAGGTGTTCAATTAAAGTGTGATTTACCTTCTCAGGTTGTTTCGTGTGAAACTTTCAATAACTTTTAGTTTGCAGCTGAAAAATAATATAAACACAAAGAACATCTTTAAAGTCATTTGTAAGGTTGTGATAATTTAAAGGACTGAAAATTAAAAGAATTTTTGACCTGATGAACACGCTGGATAAAAGGTCAGAGAGGTCACGACGGTTTATCTTTTTTGGTTTGTGAACTTGTGGTTTTACATCGACTACAATAACCCAAATATTGACCTCATTCTAAATACAATGATATTTTGATTAAGGTGTTTATGAGTTGCTTGTAGAATATTTCATTTCCTGTTTATGTGGTGCAGAGCGTATGAATGACTCCCAACACATGGGTAAGGTTTCACGGGCTTCCCTCAGAAAAAAGGAGCAAGAATTTGTAGTGTGATTAAGGTGTTTACCTGTACACAATAACCTGAATAATGTCGAAATATTCTACATGTTTTAACCCAAATATTGCTTATCCTGAATATGACCTTATTCAGGTTAAGATAATTAAATAATAATAAAAATGCGATTACTACACTATCTTTCCCACCTGACCCATCCTGGCTTCTCCTTCCTTCCTGGCATCGTCGTTAGTTGATGAAAGATGTTAACTGCCGAAGTTTGTGCCTGGAGGATAACCACAGCATGGGGAGAACATAGAGGTCCTTTTTTTCACAAGATAACCAACCTGGGAACCAAGCCTGGACAAACATGGGCTCTAGCTGTTATTTAATATTGCCAGCACTGCTCCGCCTTGCACCACAGACATGCTGTCCATGTAAAGGTACTGAATGTCCTCCATAAAGTCCTGCTGCTACCATGGCTAAAAAATCATAATATGAAGCATAACTGACCCTGTTTGCTATTTGCTATTAAAGGTGTGTGTGTGTGTGTGTGTGTGTGTGTATGAGTGTATGCTTGTGTTTGAGGCACCAGAGAGAGCCCAAGAAAATCAAATTGTTGTGATGGTGTTGGTTGTTGCAGTACCATTGTTGGCCTCTTGGGCACACTTGGAATGTGGCGGATCTGAGTGACCCATTCAACTTTATTGATGCATTAATGCTTCACATACCATGAGGGAAAATTCTGGTGATAAGAAATAACAGGAGGCAGTTGCAAGACTGTGTAAACAGTGCAGCGATCAAAAATTAAAAATCATTAAGAAAAGCTCTGCAGATGTTTCATCAGGTAGGAAATTTACATTCAAAGTCTCTTATCAACCTGAAGGCTTGCTGGGAAACATTGAAAGTTGTTTGTTTACAATGAAAACTCCACTGGGTGCCTTTAACAAGGAGCTGAATCCCCGCTCGATGCGGCTGTTGTTTGTTTCTGCGCTCTGATCCTCTCGATTTCAATTCATCTTTATTTTCCCTGTGGAGAAATTCTCCTTGTAACAGATGCAGAAAAGCATAGACACAAATACACAAAACCTAACACACTCACTCAAGAGTCATAAATTCTCTGTTGATCATCCATGAAGCTGCATTAAAGTAAAAAGGTATTAACGTCCTTCTAACTGCCTTGCAACAAACATACCAAGCAGAAAGAGATGAAAACAAAATTATTCCTGACAAAGTGAAACCTGTCTGAAGGAGGAAACATGCTGTGCTGCTCCTGTTTACAGTGTGTGCGCGTGTGTGTGTCCGTGTGTGTGTGTGTGACGTTACACATGAAATGTTTTGATATTATCTAAATTTGAGGTGAGGTATCCCTCCACTCAATTGCTACACATGTACATAAGAAAATAAACGTTTTCTTCTGCTGCTGCTGATGTTTTCTGATTGTGGTTTGGGCCGAAAAACAGCCTCCCTCAGTTCATCATGGATGTTTGTTTTTCTGAAGTAAGATCTTGGCAGCGTTACCGGCATTGTTTTCAGTTCCCTGTAATCTTCTCTCCAATTCAGCACAATAAAAGAAAATGCTACTGTCCTGACCAAACCTGTGGCGCACGAGGCCACCATGAGCTGCAAAACCCCACAGGAAATGTACCATATACATGGAGAAATACACTAATCCTCTTTAGTGTTAAGAAGAAGAGTTACAGCCCCTCCGAGGAACTTCCACTTTGTGTTGATTGTAGCAGCGAGTGTGGACAAAAGCAGTTCTGCTTACTGCTGTAAAGAACTTGTCCAGCACGAGCATTTGCTTTGGAGGAGAGTAAAAGAAACAACACTTATTTGCACAATACCTGTTCAGCCATAAACACAAAAAACTGAAAGCATTTGAGACCGGGCAAAGGCACTGTGAAAGACAAGATGGTAATCTTCGATCTCTGTATTAATTTAGACTGCTTCATAACCAGTTAGAAATTCCTTGTAGAGACTTAAATCATGCTGGTTACTATGAAGCTAATGTTCCTTGTTGTGTTTAAAAGTTACATAATTACAATCATACATTGATTCATTCATTATCCGTAACCGCTTGTCCTTTGCATGGTCACGGGGGGCTGCAGCCAATCCCAGCTGACAGTGAGTGGGGGCGGTGTTTACCCTGGACGATTTGCCATTTCATCACAGGACTGACATGTGGAGACAAACTATCATTCACACTCGCATTCACACCTACGGGCAATTTAGAGTCAGCAGTTAACCTAACTTGCATTTCTTGGTACTGTGGGAGGGAGCTGGAGTACCCCGAGAGAACCCACGCAGACATGGGGAGAACGTGCACACACCACACAGAGAGATCCTACCCCAGCTGGGTATCATGCCCAGGACCTTCTTGATGATGGCCGAAAAAACCTGGATTCAAACCATGATGGTCATTACAATCATGAAACAGCCAATTTCAGTTTAATGCTGCAGATGTAAACAATCAAGACATTAATTCAAGTTGCAGAAACACAATTAAATGATCAAGTCCTCCAATCAAAGACCAATCATGACTAATCATGATAACTCTATTTAACACTGCAATCAGGATTAAACAACACTGTTAGATGCTGTTTAAAACATTAATTAGAATAGACGCAACTTTTTGCAACTTAGCTGTTTATCGTGAACAAAATCTTAGTAACAAACCTCTCAGTTCTGAAAACTGAATGAGCCTCTTGGATGAGAGGTGAAACGTCCTCAAGAAACTCAGACAAATCTAGTTGCCTACAATTTAGCACTTAGAAGAACCATGACCTACACGACACAGAATCTTCACCCAGTTTATTAAATCATGTGTTCACAAAGTGGCGAATCTCTCTCTATCCCTGCTCATGAACAACCAAGCTTTTAGAAGATGCCCCTTTACCTTTTTACCAATGAACCTGTTTACCTGCGGAATGTTTCAAATAGGTGTTTTTGGAGCATTCCACAACTTTCCTGGTCTTTTGTTGCTTTTTTCCCAAAATGTTTCAAACTTATTGCTGCATTAAATTCAGAATGAGAATAAATCTCAGTTTGGCTTCCACTAGCTTTCAAGCACTGAAAGAGGGGCTGAGGATAAAGAGCAATGCAGAGTTCACCTGCTCTCTGTTGGACAGGTAGGTGCCAAGCACTGGCAATTAGCTTGAGCTAGCTTGCTAAATTATCCATTAAAACAAATGTAATATTATTCTGTACCTTGATTTGTAGGTACAAGCCGTAGAAGCACAGGCTACAATACTTCTGGCGGTGTTGAGCCCGGGAGGAGGGGCTCAATTTGAATGCTGTGTTTACAAGCTGCAACAATCAGTGCTACTGACTCCCTCTCAAAGTTGAACATTGAACATACTGTCTTTGTCAAATTCTGCTATATTTTGTTGTACACAGTGTTGGAAGATGCACTCATGCATAGATTACTGCTCCTCTCATTATTTTTTAAGTATGTTTTATACACTGCAAAACATTAAACTGTATCTGAGGCTGTTCAAACAAAGCAGTGGCTGCAGGAACAGTAAACATTTAGAGAGCCAGTCCACCCACACATACTGGCCACATGGAGACTTCTGCCCGTGTGTGTGTGTGTGTGTGTGTGTGTGTGTGTGTGTGTGTTGTGTTACATTCTGCTCTCCAGGTTTCAGTCCCGCCTGTGTGATTTGCTTGTTGACCAACATTTCTGCAGTGTTTTTGTGTGTAATCCCTGGTTCATGAGTGATTCGTAGCAGACTTATGGTTACATGCAGTTGTGGCTCAGCTGAACTCCTGAAAGATTAAAGAATTTCAGCCACAGAGTTTAAAACTCTTGATATGGACTAAATCCCAACGGCCATCCTCCACCCGGCACATGGACTGGTATCCTACGTGGTGCATATTTAATCTGATGAAGGGATACAGTCCTCTTGTGAAGTCTGCATGATGGGACTTTAAACCCAAAGTCTTGTCGTATTT
>JAPZDX010000025.1:23887409-23897505 GCA_029783625.1 Naso annulatus | reverse complement strand
GAGTTAAAGACATGTTATGTGGAACTGACAACACACACACACACACACACATTAAAAAAAAAAATAAGTGTAAGGTTCCTTGCTTTGTTTGCTACTGTAAAAGTCTATTTTCCTGATAAAAGGAACCAAAAAATGCATCAAAAATGGTTTGATCCTTTGTAGGATTTTTGGGGTGGCCTCACTTTGTATTACATTTCCAAAGCATTCAAAAACCATGTGGGGAGTTAAAGGTTGTGGGCTGTTTTCATTCTGCGGATTTGTTCCTCAGGGTTTAAGATCACACACTAAAACAGGTTTTCCTAATATTTTAATGATTATCAATGTTAAACTGAATGGATTTTCATTAGAGTTGCAGCTATTTATGCAATAAACCAAAATACTGAAAAAAAAGTGACAATTTGACCCGATGACGGTGCTGGATAAAAATTCAGGGGATCATTAAAGTGATTAAGGGTCTTAAGTGTCTGAATTGCATTTTATGGCAATCCAGCCAAAAGTTGCTGGAATATTTCAAACTGCACGAAAGTGACTTACCAAGACAAAACCTCATGTGCATACAGTTTTGTATGTTCAATAAGTTAATTAAGTACCATTAAAGTTGTTCATGTTGATGTAGAAGACCATTAATTAGAGGTGAGTAGACAAACTGGATAAGATCATTGATAAATTTCTCTATTGCCGAACCTGCACACTGTTTAAATTCTTTAAGCATATGATATATGCAGTTTTCTTGAGGGAGTTACATAAGCTGGGGTTAAAAGTGCAGTTTTTCTGATTAATGCATTGACTTGATCATGTCAGCATCAATCATGAGCGAGGAAATCTCCTCTCTGTTTCCAAAAAAACTACCACTGTGCAGATTCTCATGTTAACTTCAGAGATTGAAAAACAATCACAAGCCTGACGAAGAGCGCTGCGGGTACGCTCGAAACGTACGTCACATTGTGGTGCAATGTATCACCTTAACAGAGCCCTGCAGAGTGCGAGTCCTTTTTGTCTTTTTTGTCGTTTACACAATGAAAGTTAATCATCATCTTCAGCCAGATGACTATCAGACGCTTGCTAACAACAAATTCAGTGAAACACGCGCTCATTTAAACTCCCACTGATTAAAGGCTTTTTGCAGGAAAGAGAGGACAGATTGCGTCTTTGAAAGAAATTAATCAAGTTCACTTTGGCATGGACAACAAATGTGAGGCTTCTACTTTGTACGGTAATCTCATATGCATACTCCCCACTTCCATGGAAAAGTAATCCCGTTTCCTCCCTTCAAATACCCCCAAAATCAACTATGATAGGTAGCATCCGGAAGAACTGATTTAAAATGGGAAACGTTGAAAGTCCCCCAGGCCAAAGAATACTGAGCCCTCTAAACCTGGAAAACCAATCATGAAGTTTATCTATTAAACATCTTGTTTTTTACATCTCAGTATATAGTTCTGACTGTCAACATATGTGCATATACAGCATGTATTCCCTCTGCTGCTCTACTGTTTTAGGCGCCTTGATACTTGTAAACCTTTTCTGGGCTGTTCAGGAAGCTGAGATGGTGATACGATGAGCACCAGAAGCTGCTCAGAGCCGGAAACAAAATCATAGGAGAGAAAGTCGGATGCTTAGGTGGGAAGAAACTGGTGGTGGTGAGGGTGGAGGGGGTCCTAAAGGAAAATTGAGGAGGATGAATGAGTGCTCAGGTCTCTTTTGGCAGCTACTCAGGATCAGTCATAGGGGAGGCGCTGCACAGGATGAGAGTTAGACTTAAAGGGAAGTGACTGGGAAGACCTGTTCAGTTTGTCTGGAGTTGAGGAGGTGTGTGTGGTGGTGGTTGGTGATGTAAGGGGTGAATTACAGGAGGCCTGTATACCATTCAAATCATTCCATTTAAACTTACATGCACATTAAACTATTGTAGGGCTGCTAAAGTCCAAATATTCAGAAGGGGCCTTTCAGCATTGGTGTCAGGATGTTTGCACGCACACAAAGAAACAAATGCTCACGACTGCAAATATGTTTTTGGTGACACATGATGTCATCTGGCTGCCATATTGCAGCACCTCAGCTGTGTCATCTCAAACGATGGAGCAAAAGCTGTTTTGACAGTTACAAGGAGTGTATCATGATCATGAGTGAAGTATAACTTCCATATTAGCAAGGCTGGTGAGTCTGCATTTGGTTAGCGACTGAAACCGACATTCTCATTGGCTCATTAGTTGGAAATAATCTTGAAACATGACAAACCAAGCTGTTTCTGCTGCCATTATCTTGCCGAACAGGCACCCTCTTTAAGCTGATTCTTCACAAGACCTTAACGTTGAATGCAGTTAGGAGGAAAATTGCACATGCAAAACCTTCTGTATATATGAAAGATTCTTGAGGTCTGAATGCAAGCTTGCATTACAAAATAGTGTATCATAAACCATGGGCCAGGACTTTACTTGAGACACATTTTTTCTATCATTTATAGCTTTATTTTATTACATTTTAGCAGAAAGCCTCCATCTGCTCAACTCAACGCAACTCAATACATTTTCCTGTGAAAACTTCAAGTGGATCATGGTGCCACTGAGGCTTTTATTGTGTATTTCTGTGAGAAGTGTTGAGCTTCATTAACAGAATTACTTAAATGATGCATGATAACAGTATTTCCTTTAAAAGAACAGCTCTAGAACTATAACTATGTTGTTTTTCAAATGGAGATCATGCACAAAAAAACATAAATGTTTTCCCTTTTTTCCCAGCCTCACACTGGAACTAACCTTTGTTTCCACAATCTGCTATCAATGCCAACTTTTATTTGAGAAGTTACATAACTCCTCTATGCACATTGCCACAATCACTGACTCTCACATAATCTTCACTGCTCTCTCTTATGTACCTTCACAGTTGTGTAGTTGCTGCTTTCCTGCACGTGCAGCAGAGTGCCACTTTTGCTGCGTGTCCTGAACTTGACCTCCAAGCTGCTGGGCCCTTGGGGGTCAGAGGTTGCGCCCTGCAGTGACCGCATCAGAAGGACATCACGTTTGGGGCCCTGCTTTAGTGAGTAGTCTAGACGGCCAGTTCCATCCAGGGACAGGGCGGTGTCTGCTGTCATGTCTGTGGGAAGAAGAGAATATCCTCAATAACTTCTGATGGTTTGCAGGCAACTGCAAAACTAACATTTCCACTTGGGAGCTGGCAGACACTCTAACCCTAGCCCAAACGATTTTCCTAATCCAGCTGCCCTTACCACAATTTGGTTCTTACACATGGCAAATACCTTCCCATAAATGGGAGATGTAGATCAGTTCATAAAAAAGCCTGTCTGCCCTTAAACCAACATGTATACCTTCTTCAGAACTTCACTAGAATACCTTGAATATAATTTCAAAGATTTCTGGTACATGTTTTCTGTATTATAAAGAATGTGGATTTATGGCGAGGTCATTGGCTGTGTGAACCCTAATTTTTGCTGTCATACATTATTATCTGATGCTTCAATTCAATAATTAGGAATATTAGAACATTGTTCTTATTTTAATCCCAACAAGCACAAAATGTGTTGCCATTAAAATGATAAAAATAAATCATTTTTGAAATGAGAAGAAAGATCAGGCAATGGTCTCCTTTAACAAAACCTCAATACAGAGTCATTTCCCCTTAAAGTTAGATTTACATACACAGTTAAAATTAAACAGTTCAGTTTCTGTGAAATGGTTGGATTGCAGCTATGTTTGTACCTGTCTCCTTCTTTCTTACTTTAAAAGAATGTCTACAGCTAACTATTAATTTCATCACTGATTAATCTGTTGATTATTTCCACAATTGAAATCAATCTTTTATTTCATGTAATGTCAAAAATGTGTGACAAATGCTCATTTTAATTTCCCAGAGCCAAATGTGACTCTTCAAATTGCTTCTTTTGTCGAAACAACAGCTCAAAACACACAAAGACTCACAATAAAGAGGCTAAATTAGCCATTCATTTTACTTTTTAATTTGAGAAATGACTGAAACGATTCATCTATTACCAAAATAGAATAGTGATTAATTTTCTAATGATTGCATAATTGATTAATCAGTTAATCGTTGCAGCACTACTTTAACATCCTTTTAAACATATTGCATAGTTCAGTTAGAGCAGAACTTCATGTTTATCAAATCAGAATTATTAATCAAAAATAATTTTGATTCAATTAAGTAAATTAGTGATCATTTGACTTGGTGAAAAGTACATTTATGCAAATATTTTCCATCAAGTTCAACTTACAGGAACACTTAAATGTGCATTCATGCTGCTGACGAATAAAAAGCCTGATGGCTGAATTTAATGGAGACAGAGTTAAACACAGGTCAAGCTATTGTAGCTCATTAGCTGTGTTGCACCATAAACTTTTATATTGTACAACCCTGCTGATGGAATATATATTGCTTTACTAAAGACACATGGTTTCTGGACATGAGACCGACATATTTGAACTGTGTGAACTCGCACCAATGAGCCCAGCGAGAAGTCACTGCACTCTTTAAAAATTTACTAAAATATTACCACAAGACCACAGTCAAGATATCACACCACCACTGGTATTCTCACTGTCAGAGTGAGCTGAAAATGTAGTCATTTCATACAACTTTTATTGCTTTCCTCTGCAAGAGTTCATTTGGTCTCGACATTAAGTGAACTGACATTTTCTTCTTTTCTTTCCTGAGGATGACACACAGTACTCTGAGAGAGTTCACTCTGTATGTATTGAGGGAAAAGTCCTGTGATGCTGCTTCGTGCCATGAAACAAACCAGCAGATTTTCCACAAAATCAAACCCGATGACAGAGAAAAATCCAATGTTCCCAGACTTCATAACTTAAGTTTGTTCCCAGCAACAATGTGAAAGTTTCAAAATAAATGTGGTAATGATTATTGGGAACATTCTTGCACATACTATGGCACCTTGCACAGTAGCTGGCAGTTTTTGTGAGCCTCAATGGTTTCTCAGTCTGTTCACTCTCTGGTGTCGAGTCTGAGTATTTATACAATAAAATACACAAATGCTTTGAAGCCAAGCTCACAATGCAGTATGTCTATATTAAGCTACATGGTGCAGCTCGATGACTCATGAGGGGAGAATCATAAATAGTCATGATAGAATATTCCTTAGAAAGTGCAGCCTCAGCAATGTAAAAACGCTTCAAAAGCACACACTTACATTTCTCACAGAATTTGCCAGTGAAGCCGTCGACGCACTGGCACTGCTGCCAAGACCAGTGGTCCAAACAGGTGCCCCCGTGTCTGCAGGGGCTGGCGGTGCAGGCTCATTCCAGTCTCGGACATCTACAAGCACAGAAACCGACAATCAGACAGTCAGTTTGACAAGTCAGTCAAACAGATGCCAGCCGGGGGGTCCGGCGAGAGAGAAACTTCAAAAAAGGGGCAGATGAGCTGTGATTTTTCTCCCCATGCTGCATACAAAAACCCCCATAAAGAATCCCAGTAGAATTAGCATATTAAAAGATCTGTCCTCGCCTCACTATTCACCAGCAGGGCAGAAGAGAAAAAAAAAAAAATCCCTGGAATTCTGCAATTGGTTTCCCCCGTCAAAAATCTGCCATTTATATTTTTTTAAAAAAACATCTTTTAAAAATCTCTCGAGAGGGTTTGAGAGTATGAACAGATGTCCCACAGCGAGAGTCGAGGAGGTTAGAGAAGACAGACAGATGGGAAGAAGAGGGAGATGATGCAGAGAGGGTGAAAGCCGGGTGGGGTGCAGTTGTGCGGACCTGTCAAGGATGCCACGCGATGCCAGCGCCTGACTGGGCTCCAGCGGGCGGCCGTTGACGGCGAACTCCATAATGCAGCCGACAAAGTCGTGGGTGGCGACCTGACCGCGCCGATGAAGGACGGGTTCTATTGACCTGACGCCTCCCACAGAGAGCCTGTTGGGCTGGACGTCCAGGATCCTGCGCACACACACACACGAACAGAAGCACACACAGACTTGAATGCACATGGACAAAAAAAGACGTATGCACAGAAATCCAAAAGCTTGCAAATTCACTCAAGTATACAGGGAAATGCATACACACTGACACACACACACACGTGCACACAGAAAGACACTGCGGGTCAGCAAGCTGCATCACAACACAGTCTTGAGACCCTTTCAAAATAAACCTGTGGACCTCTGCAGTCCTTCCTCATCTGCCAAATCGATCACATTATCACTCTGCCACTCACACACACACACACACACAGACAAATGCTCAGAAGTAAAAACAACTGAAAAAAAAAAATCAGCAAGTATGTTCAGATCAGTTGCAGAAAACTTTTGGTTTGTATATAATTTCTAAAATTATTTTGCTGTAGGCCAACAGAAAATTTCAACACATATTGAGTTTTCCAAGAACCGCAACGGAAACCTTGGAAACTATTTTAATGTATCCAGATGGATCACATACAAAGAATATCTACGAACTGAAGGTGTGTGTGATAGTCTTACCAGTCAGTGTGTACTGCCACATTGCTCACAGCACAGTAGCCCGGTTCCTGGTCATCACCACACAGGTCCACAGTCAGGGAAGCAGCCTGGAAACACACACACACGTACGCACACATATACGCATGTTATGTGAGACTGTCACACAGTTTCAGTCAATTCTTGTTCTACGAGGAAACGCAGTCTTTTGAAAGCAGACTGCGTCTAAAAGAGTTGCGAAGTTCGAAAATCAGTTCATCAAATGCTCCAGTTATATCAGCCACTCTGCTTCTCCCTCTTTTTAATCTGTGTTATGTGGGAGGATTTTGTCTTTACACTGTTTCTGCAGTTTTTTTAATCTTCATTTCACATGATTAAACGTCAATATTTTAAAGGAATTATGCCAAATAAACATGCATGAAAAGTAATAGTCTGGGTGGGTGTTCAAAAAAACCCCCCAAAAAACTATAAAGCCAGGTTGGTTGTTTATGCATTACTAGCCTGTATGCTAAGTGAGTTAGTTGCTCGTACTGGATTTAAATTTAGCACAAAAATGTAAGAATGGCCAGAGAGGGCGGCTTTGAAAGTCTCTGAAAGTTGACTTTTTTGTGGAAGCTATAGTGAGGACACAATGTGTGTATAAAATCATGATTTAAGTGTTAAATTGAATGATGGAGACAAAGCAGGTGTTAGTATTAACACCACAAAAGTGTTTCCCTGTCTAAACATTTGTTTTTGTGAGCATATCTTTGGAGTTAAAATGCATGTGAGTGTCACGCTTCATATCTTCTCATGCACTGCAGCAAATCTTTCACTACAGGGTTCTGCTGCTTGCAACTGTAATTTCTCCCAGAGCATTTGTATAACTATGACCTGCGTGATCGTTAGTGGGAGCTTTGTCCACCAAATGGCATGTAAGCCAATTATTTTTAATCAATTCATCACAGTGGTAGATGGGAGAGTGGCATAAAAATGCCATACGTTACAGGAAACAATTTCCATTTCCCGTTAGTGGTATGAAAGCTTTTGGCCAGATGTGGGTTTCTCTCTCTCTCTCTGTCTGTGGAGAGGGAACGAGCATACGAGAAGGAAAAGAAATGGGCTGGTGAGGAAACTGTCCGGAAAAGTGTGTGAAAGTGTTGAAAAACTGGGGCAATCATGCTCCACCTCTCCCGGATTTTAAGTAAACACGGACCACACGGGCCCGGATCTCTGACACAAATCATCCAGAAGAGCACGACCTCAGCAAGCACATACACCCACACACCCTCACACACACACACGCCTCGTCTTAGTGCACTTGAGTCACAGTTGAGTCAAACCAATGGACACGTACACAGAACACATCAGAGTGAAAAACACACTCAAACTCACCAACACAAGGACAAGAGTGCAGCGAGGAACAACAGCACAGTTTATCTTGAACACATTTGTAACCCTCAGAAGTGTCATAAAGAACTTCAGAACCATATGATCATTTCATTAATGTCTCTCTGTGATCAAAGTCACTGCAGAAATCTGCACTCACTGTCAAGTGTCTCACACTGTGGTCGAGAAAATATTTATCTCAAGAATCCTTTTGGAAATTAATACCGAATGTAAACCAAAAAGATGAGTAGCATGTTTTTGTGCTTGGCTAACAATGAAGGAAATGTGAGGAAAGCGCTGTGGGAGATCATTGTTTTCCCCATGACTAATAATGTTAAGACGAATAGCTTTGCTCTCTGTTGTAGTGCAGGCACAGAGTAACTGCTGTTACGCATTTGTTTAGTGCTTGTTTCTAGGACAAATATTTCAGCTAATCAAAAACTTGATGATTGGCTGCTGTTACTAATCAGCGACAGTGAGTCCTAATCTGTCAAACTACATTTGCAAACTGTACCCACAAAAAGATTTTGTTGTTTTTTTTCTGACTTAAAGACCTGATTTAAAATAAACTAACTGAACTCTTGCGTGGAAGCTCCCGGCTCTGATTTTCTCCAAACAGGCAGTTACTGTCGCAAGATCACAGTAATTGTTATTGATGTGTTAATTTACACAAATGGAGTGGAACAGGTAGCCTTCTGGCAATGTGAAGACATTGATTATGATGATCATTACACTCTTACACAGGTGGTCCTAATCAAGATGAAAAGATCAATTAATGACAAGTTTGGGTAGTTTTGAGAGTTTGAAGATAACTAAAAAAAAGTCTTACAAACAAACCTCAAAAAGAGAAAGAGATGTTTGTAAATTTAATTTAAACTTGGCATCTACCAGTGTACCTGTCTCCTTGCCAGTACACAATGTGAGTCTGCGCATGCGCAAAGAGGTCCGCCATCTTGGACAGCTAGCTATGGCTATACTACTTGGACAAATCACACGGGGCTATTAAATACTGATGCTAAATGTTACTGATTAAATTCTTGCTATTCCCAACTTTATATTAAGGGTTAGGATTACAAATTAAATTAGCAGCAAAGGCATGGTTTGTTGAAAACTGGACATTAATTGTCGATGAAAAATTTATTTCCCAGTTATGTTAGCTTGAGTACTGTTAGCAGCAGTTATGCTAATCTCTTTTCGGGTACTGACAAAATCCTTAATCTCAGATTAAAAAATGGACTTTGCTGTCACATTAGACTGAAACCTAAAGTTAGAGCTAATGCTAAAGATAATCCAGATGATCTAGATCATTTTTTCTTGTGTGATCAAATCAAATTGTGATGGCATTTATCATATTCACATTCATATTCAACTCATTTAGGTACAGAGATGATGACATGGCTAACTGCCATGTTGACCTGATTGTAAGGTGAGACTCACTGTGCAATGTGTCTATTATTGTATTTGACAATCAGATTCAGATGACAATGATGAATGTAACACTATCTGCGACCTTCTGCGTCCTCGGAACATTCTTAGAAAGGTAATGCATGAGTGTGTTCATGGTTTCTGTCTGCTTTCGGCTCAGAATTCAGGAGGCAGGAAGTGAGAGCAGACCTCAAGCCTGACCACCGAAATGACCCACAGCTCTTTTTGCAAACATAGTGATCAGGTTCACTTTATACCGCCTCAGGGAGTTGGCACTTGAAGCATGACACGCACACATTTCTCTGTCATTCTTCAAGAGCCTTTACATGGCCACCTCTGCATACTTCTCACAGGGTTTTTATATATATGCAGACAGAATCCTAGGTCTCAATGTGTGCCGTATTGCTTTCCATCCCGTCACTCTGCACCATCTCAAAACTGACTATTTAACGATTTTACCAGCTTCCTATGAAAGTCTCAGTGCACGGTGAGAAATGACAGATTTGAAGTCCAGCAGGAGAGCTACGTTATAAAAGGTTTGACAGGGCCTGGTTGGATTTTTTCCCCTCTTTTCATGCCACTGCATTACTGGCAGAGAGAGGCCTCTCATTCAGGGCACAGGAGACAGAGTTTTAATTTTCAGGATAATTTCGGATCCTCATATTGTAAATCACATCTAGCAATAAAATATAATTACCAACCGTGAAAACCATAAGCTAAGCTACCAGTGGTTTGGGGAAAGTTTAATTATCATCTGATGGTGTAAAAAAGAATATGAGGCCAAATTTGGATGCAGATTTTAGCTATAAAAGCTCAGGACATAAGTGCTGCTGGTAGTGCAGCCCACGCTGCAAGTCC
>JAPZDX010000025.1:23858109-23878297 GCA_029783625.1 Naso annulatus | reverse complement strand
TTGTTTTGTTTTTCAGCTTTTTTTTTCGTATTTGCAAACTTCTAACACTGTTATTAAAATAGACAGAGTAGTTAAATCTCAAGGGCTAAACATACTTTCCGCATTGCACTGCGCGTCTGCGGGCATCCGCGGACTCATCGGCTCATGCTGACTGGGAGAGCGGTTTCATTTATACTAAAAACAGTCTGGCCATATGTGATTTGCAGTGCACAGATTGCAGTTAAATAAAAGATAACAGAAGAAGTTTTAGTAGCTGCACTTCTTTCCTTCTATCTTTTTTAGCCAGACTAACATTATTACCGTTGCAACTACAGCTAAATCCATGTCGTTCAGGCAGAGACAACAGGAGAAAAAAATTAAGGTTCTGCAGAAATGAAGGGGAGGACATGTTTACCTGAATGAGATGACTTACATTCTTTTTTTTGTGTGTTGTTGTTGAACGAACAGAAAGATCTTTCAATTTGAAATGTTGCCGTGAATTAGTGTTTTCTTCAGTAAAACATGTCATGTCAAAACATTGCTCTATTCACATTCGTGAAAGAGCATGCACAGTCGACACGCTTTCAAAGCGCACAGTGGACACTCTCGCTAACCCTCGCTGACATGGGTGGAATGAGGTTTTTACATCATGCATATGAGAGCGGACCCTTGCAAACACACAGAAGCAGAAATTGATCTTTAAAAGGAGACTTCAATGCATTTTCAGTACAACAAGTTAACTCCCAAAAGTACAAAACAAAATAAAACCCCTTACACTCAAAAAAATTACAATAAAATCAGCAAAAAGGAACCAGAGATGTGCAAATTCATGTGGGTACCTTATAACACCATTGATGCCCACATCTGCATCTGAGCTGTTGACCAATAACACATCAGTCCCAGTCGGTGCGTCTTCCATGATGGTGGTGTGGAAGGTGGAGGAGGCGAACACAGGGACATTATCGTTCACGTCGTTCACCAAAACTGTGACTGTCCCAGTTCCACTCAGAGACGGAGAACCTGGACATGAAGAGAGAAAAGGAAAGAAAATAACAATAAGTGACAAAAGCAGTTTGCTTTACTTGCAGTGAGCACTAAGAAGAATTGAAGGTGAAACTGCCTCCACATTTAGGAAAGAAAAAGCACGTTACACTTTCCATTCGCATGACAGGACTCTTTTTTGTGGCACAGCAAGCTGGTAATTGACACGTAGTAATATGTGAGTGCATTAGAACTCCCATTAGACAAATGGTGATTGTACATGACTTGTCATTTGCAGTGAGATCCACAGTGAGCCTAGTCATATTCATGTGAGGGCTCAGACACAATATTCCTGCTGCATTTAATTCAAGCAAATTTCTCTGGCCATCGGTTTGGATTTCCATCAGCCGCCGCACTGCCAGATCAACACACACACGCACAGAACACATCAAAAGGGCTCAATGTCTCTGAAACCAAATCTTTCAGGCGTCCTTCCTGGGGTCTTGGACACTCATAGATTTAATTTCCACAGCAAGGTATCTATTTTAAGGTGCACGGCACTGAGCAAGTTAGTCTGTGGAATTTGAGCGAGGAGAAGTGCTATTTTCAGCAAAAATCAGACCGTTTTTCTCCCTGAGCGGGTGACGAAACGGGGCTTGCTGGGCCCCGAGGGATGGATTTAAATCAATAGCAGATGAAAACGAGCCGCAATGCAGAAAAACCTGTAGAGAAAAAAATAAGACATCTGCCTTGCTTAAGCTGGCCTTCATAATCCTTCCTTCAATGCAACGTGAAAAGCCTGATATATACCCCAAACATAAACACAAGTTCAGCCTTGTTACTGAACCTTACAATATTGGATTTGGAACATTTCTGTAGGCTTTGACATATTTTGAGCTCTGGATGATTTGCATTTGTTTACATTGTTCATAAGGACAGAGAGTACCTAAGGGTTGAGAAAGCTCAGATCTGCTGGCTGTATTAAAGAAGTTTCAAAACTTTGACATGCAGTAATGTTGTTCCCTTGTGCAGCTCTCTTAATGAATCTGTGTGAATGTAACGGCTATCATAAATCCAAATAAAAACATACACAATCCTGAGCTTGTGTCTCCTGATCCTGTGTACTCAGCTGTTGAAAACATCAGATGCTTGAACTTGTGTACCGTGGGGGCCTGGATTAATAAGAGATAATAAAAAACATTTGGACTCTGGCCACCAAAATTTGCTCTTAGTGCCAAGTTGTGCAAAATCAAAACATAAGGAATCTGAGAGAAGACAGTGTGAAGGGGTGGAGGGTCAAAAATGAATGCTTGAGGGACACTATGGCTCTATTGCTCAGCCAGTAAAATCAGGGCAACGTGCTAATTATATTTTGTGCCAAGTCTTCTCATTTGAAAGTCAGATGAATTACATTTCCCTCAGCAGCCTCCTGAGATGAAATATGAGTACTGCAGATAAAATAACTGTTCTCTCAGACTGTTTGTCACCAAAAGATGGCAGAGTGAAAAAGGGACATGAGCACTATTGACACCTCTTAAGCATTCAGACACTGTCTGAATGAATTGCTGTCCAGGTGCCAGGATTGAATATGTGAACATATATATGGCAAAAATATGTTATTAAGATATTAGGTGTTTTAGCCAGGCTAGTGGCACAGTTCAGTGGATGACAATGTCTGTCCATCACTTTGGTTTTGACTGAAATATTTCAACTATGGACTTATTAACTTTCCCAGTGGATAGGTCACATTGATTTCTGCGGTCCTCTGACTTTTCCTTGATTTTCTATTCTGACATTACTTGTGATTCTAACAAACTAAATTAATCAAGTGATTTTATCGATCCCTTAACTTTTGTCTAGTGCAATCCAAAAGTTCAATTTTGCTCCAAACTGAAATCTGCAAACTGACAAAACGTATCATGGATAAGCAGCTGAAACAGGTTTTCCTGGCGTGTCCCTTAGGGATAAGGTGAGTTCAGGTTTAGTCATCCGTGAGGGTCTCTGAGCAGAGCTGCTGCTCTTTTGTGTTGAAAGGAGCCAGTTGAGGTGGTTTAGGCATCTGGTGAGGATGCCTCCTGCTCGCCTCCCCCAGGGGTGTGCTCCCGCTATGTCTAGCTAGGAGTAGGTGCAAGGAAGACCCAGGTCTGCACTGGCCTAGTCGGAGCTGGTTGACGTGGCCAGGGAAACGGTGATCAGGGGCCCCCTGCTGAAACTTTCTGCTCTATACGTACCGGGGATGTCAGATAAGCTGTTGAATGGATGTATGGATTGATGTATGCATGTATGGATGGATGGCTAATGTGAGAACAATGTGACAGTGTTTAAGGAGACGCTAATAATGTTAAAACTAGAGAGAGTTATCACCTGAGTCTGCTGCTGTATTGGGCTTCCTGGAGCTTTGTGGTGAATTTGGCTGTCTAGCCTGCAACTGCACTGATTTGCTTCATTCTCACTATTTTTAGTGGTGATGTTACCTGCAGCAGGCAGCTGTTTTTAGATTTAAAGGTCTAAAACCCCATTATACACAACTTGCTCATCACCAAACTGCAAAAGATACAGTTAGCGACTAACTGGTAAACAGATGTATAGGCTTAAAGAGGTGCTAGCATGGCTGCATACACTTAAACTTGTTTGAGGGGTATGGCCCATAGTAAGTCCAGAGGTTCTCATGGCTATGAGCAGACACTTAATGCCAAGTTTTAATAGCAGTAATAGTTTGCAAATCAAAAATGCAGAGTTAACATTTTGTTTTGGGACGAAGGAGTAATAGAGCATGGAGAGCCGCACTGTTTAATCTTCAGGGCAAACAATGTTTGACCAACTGAAGTTTCCTCGCAAAAGAAACGAAATTCCATCCGAGCTCTGCTGCTGCTGCTAAACTGCCGGCACTAAACTGTGACCTCCCTGTGGGCACAGAAGAGAAATTTCCTTACGAGGATCAACAAATTTGAACATTATTGTGGGGTTTGGAGACCACCGTGGCTCCTTTCAGGAGGGCAGGGGATTCCTCACCAAATGAGATTTGATATAGTTTACGGTAACATCATGGCTTTATGATGATAAACAGAATACAGGAATCCAGGTTCTCTGGTCAGAACAGAAGTGGCTAACGTGCATTTTCAGAATAAACAGAGCTGAATTCCAGGAGCAAAAGAAATGATACAAACAGAGGTAACAGTAAACATTTTTTAGACCAAAGAAGGCTGAAAAACCATACAACACTAATCTTCAGTGACTCGTTACCAGAAATGAGTCATGTCCTCTGCAGTTCTAACGAAAACTTAACAGGCTTTTGAAGAATCCTGTGTTTATGACCAAATATATACAATGTTGAATTTTCAGGTGATTATATATTTCAACCTTTGCAAATATTTGCGATTAAGAGAATATTGCTTACAAACAAAGCACTGCAAATTCATTGGCTATTTATCGGGGACAAATGATGACAAATTTAGTGTCGAATGCAAGAAATCAAAGCAGGTGAAACACAATCTGAAGGAATAATGTAAACCGTGGGATGCATTTTGGTAGCATCCAGTCTATACTGTCTCATCAAAAGGCTGTTATATAATTACAGAACCACAACACGAAGCCAAACAAATGCAGAGAGCAGGATTACTTAGTCAACATCATACTTGATTGCAGCTCTCTAATCTGCCTACACTTGAGTCTGCAGTGTCGCACACTTAATGTGAGTGTATTGACATGAGTCATCATTCAGGCGGTTGTCATGGCAACAGATTAGCGCAGCACCTGCTCCTTCTCAGCTGATCCTCTTAATTGAGGAGCGATCCAAGTCAGCAAGGTGTCCGTATCACTTTAAGTAAAGCAGTGTGGAGCTGCTGCCGCCGGGCAAAGTGTGTTTGACAGTCAGCAACTCCTTAAGACTGTTGTTGATCAAAGATGTTCTGTGCAGGCCGAGCTGCCGGCTTGATAAGTGGCTCTGAGAGCTAAGTGGCTTTGTCCTTACAACTCCTACAAAGTGACTAAGTGAATGAGAAAAACATTTGGCCTTTAATAACAAGTCGGCTGTTATATTTTTATGGACTCAAAGTGCCTTCAGTTACACAGTGGTTGCTGCATTTCAATAGCATTGTTTCCCCACTAAGAGCGGAAGCAGGCCTAAAAACAAGGGTAGCTCTGTGTGTGTGTGTGTGTGTGTGTGTGTGCGGAGCACCCTGCCTGTCTTCCAGCGTTTCATTTTTGAACAGGATGTGATGTCACAACCTGTTTACTGCCTCAGGAGAATAAACTACCTCCTCCTTTACCACTTGTGTGACCTTTGACCTGCAGCGCCTCTGTCACCAAATGCATCAGGCACAGGACACTATCACCCCCACTAATCCTTAGTAAGCATACGGCACAGACGCCCCACCCCCCTTGAGAAGCCCTAAACAGCTCAAATACTCCCAAAGCCCCCTGATGCTCCTCTGTGCAACCCTGAACCTGTGCTGACCCCACCCTCACTGACAAGCGTGGGTTCAAACACAGCATTTTCCACATCTTTCTGGATGTATCACTTCTCACAGCATCATGCGCCTGTGTGCAGCCTCAGGACGTGCCTTCTTAGCCTCCCGGGGCTCACTGATATCACATAACCCCCGGCAGCTGTTTCCCACTAAACCTGCTGTCCAAAGTGTTAATCGTTCAGATCTATCTTGTTACATCACGTGGGCTGACAGATTTAGTCATCAAGGAACAATATATCTTGGCAAGTATGCAAATATATGTAAAAGACAGTTGTGTCAAATAGTCACAGTCAGGGTGAGACATTCTTGAAATTCACGTGATGGTGGCTGCTAAATAACAGGGTCAACATCACAGCTGAGTATGTCGTCTGTTTCCGATTCTTAAATTTCCTCCGAATACCATACCTGTAACAGTGAGAGAAACAGACCAAGAACAGTTTATTATGTACAAAATAGCCTCCATCTCCTTCTTCTTTTTTGGAGGGAGTGACTCAACAGGAGAGGAATGCTCTCCAAGAGTGCTGAGAAATGCCAGCATCTCCTCCAAACAGTCTTTGCTGAAATCTGGCAAAGCCCAAAGAAGAGTGTCAGAGTCAATGATTTAGACGGCTGCAGCCGATGGGGGTGTCACCTCGCGCGCCGTGGCTCGCGCTGAGGAAGGGGAGGGAGGCCAGCAGTGGGAATATGGTGAGGAAATATGCCTAAATCTGGTAGTGCAGAATCTGGCCCAACACAATACGACAAATGACATCATTTTGCCATGGAAAGAGAGCTGGTGGAAATTTGCAGCGGGGAAGTCTGCTGCCTACTGGTAGCTGCCATGCACTGTGGTTACAAAAGTATTTTTTCCAGTGGCAAATCCTCCCAAGACCCTTTATTCTTTTTTTCTTTCTAGAACAGTTTTGTAAATTTTAGACTTTTTGTCTGTTGTGTCAACTGATATTTAAAGGCACAGCACACATTTAATAAAGCCATGCAGGTAAAACAAAAAAAAAAAAAGACAATTAAAAAAGATACAAGTGAGTTAGTAACAAAAACTCACCCATCTCACTGACTGTGCATGCTTAACGGGAGAGAACTAGAGTTAGAAACTGAAGTGTTTGCATTTTCTTTTAACCGTTATGCTTAAAGACGGCTAATTTGAAGATCACTTGTTTGCCAAAACAGATAAGGCAATCAAGGCACTACCTCACCTCTCTCTGAACACTTTGTTGTGAGCGTAATCTCATTTAAGGGGTTAATCTAAGGTCAGTTAGGAAAGCAAACCGCTATGACCTGACACTACTCTCCTGGTGATTACAGCCCCACATCATCTGTATTTACCTGACGCCAAGAAGTTATCAACATTGTTGATCAGAACTCAAGATAGACTGTGTACTCTCGCACAAGCGATTTTTTGCTGTGGCTAGAAAATTGTTTTGGAACCAATGCCACTCATCGCTTACATTTCCAAGCGAGTGCGTGTGAGTTTTTGGTCCAAGTTCATCTTGGTTATTGTTGAAAAGAAGGAAAGGGAGTTCGACTCCAAAGTGTGCTCCTTCAATCAGAAAGGAAAATATCGGACCTTGCGGTGCCATGTTTCCATGAGGTGGTTTTGCCCTGGAGAGCTGTGCTCGAGTCACTGAGCTCTGAGGTGGTATGGATACCATAAAGGATAAGTCTGAGCTAAGTCCTGGTGATAACTCTGTCTCCAGGACTGAGGGTATTCTCCATGGGAACACATCAGACTGATGGTATTCAGATAACTGTTTTTCATCCAATGAGCAGCCATTACGCTACGGGATAAAGTAGCTGGCGTCAGTGCACCTCATTTCACACAAAGCAGCTGAGTCCGCCGGGGAGCTCAAAGCGCTGGAGCCACATGAGGATTCCACCCTGCTTTAATTGAATATATAAACACCATTACCATTTAATTAAACGCAGCACATTCCCTTCAGATCTGGGAATGACACAGTTGGGGCAGTGACAACCAAAACAGAGCCCTCTGTTTGATATTTCACAATAATCCCAAAGAACTTAAAGTGCTTGTTAAACTGACTGTGGGACTGACATTCAACTCTCCCTGCTAATATTTCATAGCTGCATCGGAGCTCAGATCTAAGCAGTTTGTTTCCGTGTGGATCACGTTTGGAGAAAATGGGAGAACCCTGAATAACCCCAAAAGAACTGGCGTCCAAAATAACAAGCTTTCAAAACTCTGAGACTAAACTAGGAGCAGCTGACCATCTGTTAACTCCTCTTCCATCCTACAGATCCACAGACAGTTTTCTCTGTAAGCCTCTCAACCCAGAAAGTATTGTCTCGCATAAACATATGGCAGGGTCTAAGCACCTTATTAGTGTACATTACCACCAGACAAATCACATTAACCTCCAAGAAGGTGCCGTGGCCATACTTTCTGAACCGGAGGGGGTACAAATACATGTGTTAATGACGATTAAGCTACGTGTTTTTTGACCGCTGCAGCTGCTACGAGGGCGCGCACTGCTGTGAGAGCATCACAGGGGGTTGATTTGACAGAAACAGCAGCACCCACCTCCTGGGAAAGGCTGCGAGTTGCCCTGAGTCACTCAGTCTAAGCCGTGCTAAGAAGCAGGTTTGAGTGTATCTGCTGGCACAAGAGATAATCTCTTCCTTCAATATATACTGACTGATGTTTTATCGATAAACAGACAAACAAAGATAAAGCCTGGAAGTCCAAACAGTCAGGTTCATTAAACTGGGAAGTCCAGGACAGGTTGACTTAGAGAAGACGGATGAATGTGTAAATTTTATGAGACAGCCCATCTGTAGCCTGAAGCTTAAGGCTAAACGGTTAATTACGGTTTATGGACTGTGGCTAGATTGTGCTCTTAAGGGACAGCGTAAATAAAACACATCATTACTCAGGGGGGAGAGAATTGGCTGCCATCAAGGCAAAATTGACATTTTTTGCCTCTGAGAACCTGTTGCTTTGCGACAAAGCTCCTTTTAATGCGACCCCGTCCAGCACCCATGAATGGCCTCGGAGGAGCTGAGTGCACGGTGCGAGCTGTCCCACTGCACAGTTTGCCAAACATAACAGAGTAAACAGAGGTTTTCTCACAGTTAACAAGCAAGAGAGTGAAAGGGATATCTCTGCGGAACTGTCAAAGCAGCCACCACTGCTAAGGGGGAAGAATATTTCTGATAATATGCCTATCTTAGAGGCATTCATCAAATTAAAGCTAAAATGTTATCCAGTTCGCCAGTTATTTATGGAGTGCTTTGTCGGAATGCTTTTGCATAATTTCTTCCCCATATGTTATGGTTGGGGTTTGGCGGTTTGCAGGCAGTCGAGGAAAGCACATCGACAGAGACAAAGTGCTGCTTTTTCTCATATTTTAGGACCTGTGGTGAAATTTAATAAAGTGATTTGCCTTTTGTGTTTTTATTACAATGGCGCTTTTCTTTGCTGCGTTGTTGAATATTTGGAAATCCGTATTTAGCCGTGCATCTGTGGACCATTTAGTGACTGTTTTTCTATTTTTATGGTGACACAGCAGTACCAGCAGATCATAAGCAGTGTGAGAGGTGGAAAACATACACTGGCAGTATAACCCGCTCATAATACAACTCTATAATGTTTATACATGGGCCATATAACTCTGAAATATGGCTTTGGACTAGTGTTTAAGAGTGAGAGCATGCGTACATATTCACACACTTATTACATGCATAGCATAACAGCTAGTTATGATATAATTGGCTTTGTGAGAATATGATGTGCTAACCAGGCTCCTAAGAAAAACACAGCAAATAAACCTCATTAAAAAGTGGATCCTGCCAGGCTGCGGCACTAATCATCCAACTCACACCACATTTTCAACCCCCCCACACCCATTACTTACCAAAGCTATTTACACAAACATTCAAATCCAGCGACTGTTAAAGTGTACCAGGGAGCGGAGGAGAGAAAACAGGCGATTGGAAAAAAAAATCTGCAAGACCACATTGTTACTGCAAAGCTTTTTAAGAGCTGATCCAGAATGTTACTGCTCTGTTAAAGTTCATTTGAGGAACCTGATATTTTATTTGGCTGAGTCTTGAGTTGCCACTAGACTGCAGACGGACCGAAACGTACAGGAATGGACCCCATTAAAGATTTATTGTAGCAAGCATTGGACAGTGATCGAGCAGTGACCCGGCCGGCTTTTTAACATCAGGTTATCATCATTCTTACTGGACTTTATTTGCTACATGCTTTATTTACAATGTGTTTTAATTTCACTAGTATTACAGAGATAAATAGATATTGTCTCATGGTAAAATTTCCTTGTTCTTCTTGCTCAAAACCTAACGACAGAAAGGAGACTGACATATCATCAGTGTTGTAAAGTAACAAAACAGAAATACTTTGTTACTCTGTTTAAGCAGTTTTTTGTTTTTTTTTTTAGATATCTGCATTTTACTTCACTATTTCTATTTCTGTAGACTTTCACTTTCACCTTACTACATTTTCCAAAGAAAATGTATTTTTTTGCTTTGTTACATTTCCCATAAACATCTTAGTTACTGGTTACTAAATAGAACCAGAGGAAATTTGGTTGGCTATTGGTCGATGACTTTTTGTTTTGCTTTGTTTCAGTGGTCAGTAATGTTGGATCACAGACTGCAAGAAGTTGGATCATGGTTAATTATGTTAGGCGTGAATGCAAACAGGTGCTCTCAGGGTAGGGATACACCGGGCTGATTAGAGGAAACCAAGACCAACTGCTGCGTCTCCTCTCGTTGCCTCGCGTCTGCCTCTGTCTAGGCCAAACATTTGCTCTTGAATACACCACACTGACTACACCCGACAGTCTGCTAGCACGTATGTTCTGCGCCTGCACGCCTGCATGAGAGGTCATAACTCTCCATACCAGCAGGTGGCAGTAATCTCTGAACTTGTGATCAAAAAAGAAAGAAACGGAAAAGCTAGGATATCTGCGGAGAAAACAAAGTGGCTTTTGTTTGGCTAAATACCTTGTCTTCATTCTCCACGCGAGTAGGTAATGTTAATGTAATGTGAATAATTCTTAAGAACGCCGGAGCTGCTTCCTCCTCGCTTTGTACTGATTTGCTACCTGAACAGCCAATCAGGGCGCCTTCTCTTACTACTTACGCCTTCTGACGGCCGACGCCGATTCAACATTTCAATCGGCGCCAACGAGATCTGACAAGGCCAACTAGTAGCTACAGTGTGGGACACACTGGGTCAACTGGGACCACCAACTGGAGCTGACCTGAGTCTGACGGGACCGCCAGGCCGGTGTGTCCTTACCCTTAAGCTGTGGTACAACTGATGACTGGGTTTTCACTTTGGGTGCCGCTGTAGTCATGTTTTCTGTTTGATTTTAAATCATTTTGTTGCTATGATGTAGTAGTGGTCACCCAGTTGTAGATTCAGCTTGAGCTAAACCTTTGCCTGTTGAGTTCAGATCAGGCCCACGGGAGTTTGGAAAGCTTTCTGAAAGCACATTTTTTTAGCACTTTATTTAAATTTGTATTATAAACAACTTTTAAGAAGTCAAACTTGACTGCATTTTACATGTACTTTTTCCTTGTACATTTACTTTTGATACTTAAGTACATTTATATTTACCGTACTTTTCATACTTCAGTGCAGTAAATACCAGGTACTTTAAGACTTTTACTTCAGTAATATTCTAATAGGCGACTTCAACTTTTACTTAAGTCACTTCATGTAAGGTATCTTTACTTTCACTCAAGTATTGCTTTTGGGTTCTTTATACAAGACTGCAGATCATTATTCAACTGGTCAAGTCAGAAGAAAAAACTCTAGTTTATACACCAGATTCATGAAAGCCTTTTAAGAGAATAAAAGATCCTGCTTTTAAATAGGGTCGGTCATTAAAATTCTTTATCTGCTAAGCGGTCGTTTAGTCCCCAAAACTTCCCCTCACCCATCAGTCAAAAGGCCATATACAAACAGTGTGGCACTATACAGCAATGTGCTGGAGGCATGTGAAAGACATGGGATTTCTATGCGACCGTGTCCGCCATAATAGGCATGGGCCGAAGGATTTACTGTGCCTTCGCTTTAATAAATGTGACCAAACATGGTGCATGTCAATGCGCCCCGAGGATGCTCTCACCACCACACGCAGACTCACACAAACTCGGAAGCAACAGATAAAAACACAAGAATACAGAGCGCATGCAGACACAAGCATGTTTACACATAAAACCGTCTGGCAAACTAAATTATCCCCTCAGTTTAATCTAAATTTTCCATAATTTTGGTCAATTTTATCTTAATGCCTCCATACAACTCAACGCAGGCTTCTCAAACTTAGCTGAAATGCTTTCATTCTGATTTGATGCATTCAAGGATTTACAAAACATCCTGAGAACAAGAAAGGTTCAAGTTAGGCCACATACTTCCAACATGACCATGAACATGTTTGAAAATAAAAAGAATCAAAAGTTTTAACGTAGAATTGCATCAGTATGAACTAACTTGTAAACAGAGGAGACGATTATCCACTTAAACACAACAATAACAAACATCTAATTGATAACCCAAGTAAACTTTAACAACTTTTCACCATGTTTCCATGGTGACCAGAGCATTATAAAAATCTGCTTTTGATAACCTTATTTTTAATAGGTGGCTGCTACGTATGACAACACTCATAAGAAAAAGCTTTTGGCAACATTATTCACTCATTTTTACACAGAAAAATGTAAACCCAGTATCTTCATATGACGTAAAGTCGTGAAGTTTCTGAACAATGAAAATAAAAGGAATGTTTGGATAATTTTTGGTACTTACAAAAAGGTCAGTCAGCTAAAAAATCCTGCACCTGACAGCTGCCAGAAACATAAATATGTTTTTTTCAACAGCAGAGGCCCACTTTATATTCCATAAACACTGAGAAGCAAAAGCATTTTATTGTGTGGAAATCTCATTGTGTTATATTCTTCCGTGGGGGCATAACTCGTATGCTGCTAAGCAGAGGCTTACAAATCTGATTTGCCTGCAGCTGATCCCAGATGTTGGCCCAGTGTTAAGGTCAGTCTGCAGCCCCCACTGTCTCCCGCTATCTGCACAACTAGTTAACTTAGAAATGCTGCAAACAGCTTTCCATAAACAAAGAAGAGAGGGAGAGAAATATTCCAGGTCTGATCTTCAAGTTTCCTCTCAACAAGAACTCTTGTAAAACACCTTTAAGCAGCTTGTATGGATGCCACATTTTGAATAATGGCAGAAGTCTGCCAAATCTGCTGTTCTCCTGAGCCAGAACCTATTATGGGAACCAGCACCCATTGTGCTCTTTTGTTTCCATCCTTTTAATGACAGATTTCAGTCAACAACAGCAGACAGGTCTGAAGCTCTGCTCAGGCTGCGATTAATGACTTTACCTTCACTGAAACGACTGAAAATGTCCCATGAGGATGAGTCACTGCAGTACAATGCATAGACACACAGAGCTGCTTGAATACACGGAGGTCAGTCAGTGATTCATTCACAGGACAAGTTTAAAAAGCAGAGCATTGAGGACATTTGTCTGATCATGAGTCTTATACATCTTGTGTTGAAACACATTTTTTCGACTCTTACTGTAATACAAAATAGGAAAATACAACATATTTTCGACGAACAGACGGATTAACCCCTATGAAGACCCATACTTTCACAGCTTAGGGCTGTAGTTCTCAAAGTTTTTTCATGCCCCTTTTAAAAGTCACACACCTAATGATTTTAATTGTTAAATTTAACAAAAGGAGGAAAAAAATAAAAAAGATCCAAGGTGAATTCAAGTGAAATGAATTTCAGCACAACAGCATCAGAAAACATTTGTTTTTTTTTCCTCGCATAAATCTCATTCATTCAGCTTTTTTTCACTTCATTTTTTTCACTCCCATCCATGCCTCGTCTGCAGTGGCTCTCTGCCCCCTTCAAAGGTTCCCGCCCCATAGTTTGAGAACCACTAGCTTGGAGTGATAAATCCTCCCGAGCCTTTATTTTTCTCTGTTGCATGTTGCTTTTAGGAGAACTAGTCGAATATGACAGAACAGGAAGATAAAAGCGGACTTTAACATGTTAAGATAAACGTCTGCGGTTGAACACGAACCACGGTGAGCAGCACGCTTGGAGACACATCTGCTTTATCCACCTTCAGCATTTCCTGCCAGATAGTTGTCGGAGAACAACCACCCCCCCACTGTCTCAGCCGAGGCCTCAAAAATGTGAGAAAATGCTTCTGGGTAATTTGGCCTGTGCTATGATTATGGGGTTTTTGATATTTTGATATTCTATCCCAAATCCCTCCTTCTGCCTCTTACCAACATTGTACTCAAACGTCCTGTCAAAATATTTTGGATTTGTTGTCAGGGCTCTAAATATGGACTCGCTGTGAAGCGTACAAAAAGGGATCAAATCCTAATTAGTATGTTCTCTCGTTGGGCAACTTTGTCCATGTGGCACAAACCTCTGAACACTGTATGAAGCAAGGAAATCTTAACAAAGCACAAAGAAAAAAATACTCTGTGACTTGATGACCCGAAAATTTGATGCTTTCAATTAATGTATGCTTGTGATTTAAAAGGTTTCCTTAAATGGATCAATTTCTTCCACTGATAATTAAATGATTCCCCGACGAGAAAACTGATGAAACTCAAAGGTGCATTCAAATACAAGACACTCCATGCAACATTTTCCCAATTCTCACAAACGCCCGTGCGCAGTCAAAAATAAACGGCGTTATGATCAGTCACATGGTCGTCCAGGAATGAAACAGAACCACCCTCAGACCATGACAGCCATGCCAGAGCAGCTCAGGGAAACATATACTTAACTGGGATACCATGTGATTTGGCTGCAACAGGGATACGCATGTACTCCTTTAACTGCACATTAACTGGCCTCCATGCAATAACAAGTTAACCTTTTATCTCGCTATAACAAGCTCTACCGCCGTATCCAAATAAACCTGAGGATGCTGTTCAATGGGACCCGCTGAGAGGGCTTCTGGGGCGCATGTTGAAAAACAGCCACTATTTTGCAAGCTAAAAAAACTCCTGAATGTTTAGATTATTGTGCCACACAAAAAGAGCCCTGTGCACACTATGAAATCAGAATGTTGTTTGTTGACACTGTTGTTAGTTTTTGAAAAGATTCTTTCTCAGCTCGGTTTTGCCGGCTGGTTGCAAAATATGTTTCTAGCTTTGCTGAAATTCAACAATGCCCGTGTAAGGACATATTACACGGTGCTCAGTCCTCGCAAAACACACCAGATCATGAATGATAAAGTTTAACAAGTCAAATGTGGTTCGAGTTCAGGCATAAACAACTGATCTTGGAACACTATAAACTGAAACACAATACTGCAAGGCTAGTATAAAATCATCCTTCAAACATTTCAAGATGGTATCAGCCGCCCTCGCAGCTCCAAACTCCCACTGCGGTCTCACCTGAGTCGGTGGCTGTGATCAGCAGGATATATTTCCCCTGAGCCTCGCGGTCCAGAGTCTGGGTCAGACTCAGCTGACCGCTGGACGACAGGCTGAACGCGCCCTCATCGTTCCCACCGCTGAGCATGTAGCTCAGCTGGCCATTGGCACCTTGATCGTCATCTCTGGCAACAACCTGGAAAACACGGAAACATGCTCTCTAAAAATCAAACTGCTTCAACACGAAATGTGTTTTTCATTTCCAGAAAACAAACAAACAAACACACAAACAAAACAAAACAAAACAGCAGCTCTGGAATAAACAGAGGAACTGGAAGATCAGACAGAGCAGAAACAGCATGGCAGTGGTGGCAGAGAGCAACTAAGTACTGTATTTTAATTGAATGCTTCATTATAGTCCAACTCGACAGGATTTTAGTGGAAATGTTCCTGTTTTTTTAATTTACTACATTTATTTGGCAGCTTTAGTTAAATGTTACTTTGCAAATTAACACTTCAAAAACCCAAAATGAACTTAAAAAAATGTCATTTAAAATATAATTTTTCTAATAAAGAATAATGAAATAAATGTCATACACTGAATATTAAGGCACTCATTAGCAAATTTTGCTTAAAATATCAAATCTATACAAAACTCATCGTAGTTGTTTTGTATCTAAATTTTTTTAAAAAAGGTCAAAATTATGTTACTAACAGGTATTTAATCAACGTAGTTATTTTTATTCCTGGAGAAAAAGTTATTCTTTTGGGCTTTATAAATAATATTGATTTGATATTTCACTGTATTAAAATGCAGCAGTTATCAAACGGGACAGGCATTGCACAAACACAAGAGCAACGGCATAAGTGCCATATTTCCCAAATCCACATATCTCATTCTTGCACCTTTTAGAGTCCTTTTTATCCCTGGCTGTTTTGTCCTCTAGCATTCTTGCAAGAAATCTCAAAATAGCTCAATTCACACAACCAAATATAGCTCAGACTGAGCCAGTATAACCACCAACCACACTGGCTCTTCCCACTGAGGCAGCTAAGGGTTAATTACCATCACAGTGCTGAGCGGCACCATGAAGGTAATTGTTGAGGGAAGGAAGGTCATTACTTATTCACTTTGTCCAATCAGGCCTTCCTGGGAATCCACACAAAATGCCTTCACTCTTGGGTCCTATGGGAATCTAGGATAGACATTCATTTAATGCTTTCTGAAGCTGGAAGTTAGTCAGATTTTTCCCCTTATTCTGCAGCATTAAACTACCACACTTCGCTAGTGTGCCCAAATACATTGTGGGCTGCCCAGCACTCCCTGCTGTGATGTGCTGTGCTCAGACAGACATTGCCAGGTTAGCCTACAGATGCGTGTTCTTGTGTGGCAAAAAAACACCACGTCTGGACCCCGTCCCACCACATAACTGCATAACTGTACCCTCATTTCCTCACAAGGTACACAAGTGAAGGAAAATGGAACTGCCCCGTCACTAGAAATTAGTCCTTCCCTTCTATTTTTTATATATGGCTCATTTAGTCATCAGGGTGGTTTGGGATCTTAATGGCCTTCTCATGCAATTTAGTGCCGTTTCATATTTCGGTGAAATCCCATAAAGCTGTAATTGTGCAGAGCAAATTGCAGTCATATATCATTTCTTTATCATTTCTGTCACATATTTGTCAAGGCATTTAGAAAAGCGAGACCACCGTGGTAAGTGGTTTAGTGCACTGACTGTCTGCATACCTGCAGTTATTACGTTAGTATTGTTACAAATTTGGTTAAGGCATTAGCTTGCTTTAGGTCTTAGAACTGTCATTCAAAACACGGCCTTCTTTCTCACTCAGGAGGTCCTGTCCTGTGAATGTTAATCGTGACCTAACTGCTTATGTTTCAACGAATGTGTTCACAAGAGAAAAAAAAAAAAAATGCACTGACCTGCAGAATGTTTTTTGGTAGGTTCTCCAAGTTCTCTTGAACATTAACAGTGTAAGGAGAGAGCTCAAACACAGGAGAACAGTCATTGACGTCCAACAACACAATGTTGACTGTTGCGCGGTCGACCCTGGGGCTGCTGCCTCGGTCTGCAGCTTGGACCACCAGTGAATAGGACGAACGTGTCTCACGGTCCAGCTGCTTGGCCACTGAAATCACCCCAGTTACCGAATCAATCCTGAAATCTGAATGGGTGTTGCCTGCTGAGATAGAAAATCGGATCTGCCCGTTGGTGCCCTCATCTGCATCGCTGGCAAACACCTGGATGACATCAGTCCCAGTCAAGGTGTTCTCCTCTATCTCAATGTCATAGATGTTCTGTGAGAAGCTTGGTGTGTTGTCGTTGACGTCAAGGATCATCATAGTCACATCCATCGTTGAAGACAGAGGGGGTTCACCTTTATCTGCAGCTACGATTGTGAGGGTGTAGTTTGAAAGCTCCTCGCGGTCGAGTTCTCCGACCAACCTGACATCTCCATCGATTGTACCGATGCTGAACTTGTTACCAAAAGGCCCTCTAAGGGAGTATTCAACATAGCTGTTGGGTCCACTGTCAGCGTCTGTGGCCTTGGCAGTGAACACCACTGTGTCCACCGGCGTGTTCTCCTGGATGTAGGTCATCTTCTGAGAGGTAAAGATCGGTGGGCAGTCGTTGACATCTAGAAGAATGACTGACACCTGGGCAGTGCTGGTGAAGCGGGTCATGGGAGTTGGAGCCAGGTCGTTGACGGTGATCACCAGGTTGTAAAAGGATTGGGTTTCTCTGTCTAAAGCCTTCCTGGCTTGGAGGACTCCTTCCTTGGTGATGACAAAGTGGCCTTGGGGATCACCAGATGCAATCTTGTATAAGAGTTGGGCATTTGGGCCTGGAAAACATGGCAAACGTAAATCAGAAGACTGAAGTAATAATACATTTCTAAATACAAAGTCGGAAATGATGGCCTTTAAAAGCAAAACTGGGTGTCTACACATGATGGTTAGTCCTAAGTACCAATGAGATCAATTCTGTCAGCAAACTGTAGGGCTTCAAGTAGCAGTTACATTTATTTTGGATCACATTTAGTATGTTTTCAAATAATCTTTTTGTAGGTTTGTCAACAAATACGTCAAGAAATAGCAAAAAATGCTGTTTTTTTCCCAAAGTCCAAAGTGAAATCCTCAAAATACTTGTTTGAGAAGCAGTTAAAAAAAAAAAAAAAGAAAAGAAATCAATTTAGTATCATCTTTGACAAAGAAAAGCAGCCTGAGTAAACTGAACACGACATCTTCACAGTCATATTCAAACTGATGCTTTATATTGGATGGTAAGACAGATTTCAAATGATGTTTGTATTTTACTCCCACGTTAAATTTGATATTTTTTCACTGTGGAGTATTTACAAAAGCTCATGGCAAACTTAAAGCTTTGAGCAAACAGGAATTGAGTGAAATGCATTACCTAGTTTGAGTGTTCAAGTGTATTTTTAACTAATAGTCCATTTGAGTGACATTCACAGGGCCACAAATAAATTTATCTTCAAGGAAATGTTTTAGTATGACCTTGTATTAAACAGATAACACACAGGTCAAATGTTTTTTTGTTTTTGTTTTTCGAGCATTCATTGTTTGAGATGTGATTGTTAAATATTCTGTATGCGGCTGAAATAGGTGCTTATATGCGTTATCAACATCCATTTCCACAAATTGTGCATGAAGCTCTGGCTGTTACCTCTTGTCCTCCAACCTGGCAATTTATTCAAATAGCACGGCAGATTGCTATCAGAGGACAAACATCACTGCATATCACTGAAAAAACTGAAATGGCAATTGTGTGATTTAGGAAAGTTCCTCACAACTGAGATTTATTCAAATGAGACACACTGTTATTTGACAGACAGATGCCGTAAACTATCTAACCTTGAAATTGGGCCTAATACACAGAACTCCTCCGCAACTGGGGGTAAAAATGAGCTTAAATTGAGCGTCTGTAATTCAGCTCAACAGGGTATTCATGTGGAAACGGCGGCACCTTCCCACACTCCAGCGTGTATTTACAGTACACAAGTAATCCCTCATCAAAAGCTTGAGTGCTACTTCCATCCGAGTTTAGGCTACGTCGTCTAGAGACAAAGTCTGGGGGTCGGGGGTCAGGGCTTAGGAAGTGCTAACAATGGCGGTGTTTTGTTTTGACAGTGGAAAGCGGCAAGTATATATCTGAGAGGACGACGCGGTCAGATTATGTGGACAGCGGAGAAAGAAGCCAGACTCAAGAACCAGGCAGAGTATTTCCCAGGAATGTAGGTCACAATAACCACATTAGGACTGGATGTAGCAGTAATTACAGCCGAGGAGAGTAGCGGTGACTGTTCAAATACCATACAGCACTTCACAGACACGAAACCCACCACCTGAAACGCAGGAACAACTCTGGCCACTTAATCATACAGTGAGGATGTATGGTATTTCATCAAATCATTCATGCATGACACAAAATAAAAATTAAAAATACAAAATGTAAGTTTGAGAGTTTCTGAGTAGCCAACTGTCATAACAAAATGACAGGCCCGCCTTGTATTAATCTGCTACGGCGAACTTACATTTGATCCATAGATCATGAACATTTAAATGGGGTTTATAATATTTACATTTTACTGCTGACACATTTTTCTTTCACTAATACAACTGATCTTGATTTGGCAGTTTTGCTAAATGTTTCCATACACTATATATAATAAATTGTTAATACATTTCTTACTGATGGTCAGAACCCAAAGGAAAGTAATCTGAAATCTGGTGCAGAGTCAATTTAGTGCCAATATTATTACACTGGGTTTGTTTATTGCTTTGTTCTAATGGATGTTGTGTAGTGACTGCCAAAGTGTTGCCAAACCAAACAATACATAAGTGATGATACTGAAAATGTAAAAAATTGCAAAACTTTAAGTGACAAATAAATTAAGTACAACATGACTTTAAGCTGCACTTATTAAACAGATAGATCGTGTACATTGTAATTACATCTCATTTATATTCGTTTGAGTCTGATCAATATGTGTGAGCACTAAAATTAAACAGCTATTGATAATTTACAGGATGCTTGAAATTCATTTTAATTTCTATAATAATAATTTTTAAATTATTTGTTTTGATACATTTCATGTAATTAAGTTTATACAGTTTTGACGACCAGTGTTCAATATTAGTTGTTGTTTTGCAATTATGGCTACTTTTGTTTCTTTAAAGAACTTGTGGTTATTTACTGTGAAATAACAAAAATGTTTAAGCGGTCCCTTGAAAATTAAAGCAAATATAGTAACTATAAATATCAGCATTTACCTCCACAAAAATTTTATTCATTTCTTTA
>JAPZDX010000025.1:23826714-23843132 GCA_029783625.1 Naso annulatus | reverse complement strand
GAAAGGAAAAAAAAAAGAGCAAGAGTGAGTAACAGAAAGAGACAGACAAAACAAAACAAAACAAACCAGAAGAGCCTGCAAACTATCACAAAGCACCTTGGCCTTACGTAACCAACAAGAGGAGAGAGAGGAGAGACAATGTTGGACAAGTGGTTTTCATAAAGGGGATCACTGTCTTCTCGGTGGACCACTTCACCAACTGTTAAAAGATTGTTTGTCTACAGCAGGCCCCTTCAAGCCCCCTGCAAACCATTTGCCAAGCGAGGTTCCCTCTGAGCATTTCTGGTGGGACATGTAATCCAACTGAACAAATAACCCACCAGGTCCAGTAGATTGTTTCTCAGAGGTTCTGGACTCGTCTACATCTCTGCACACAGGAGAATGGAAACAAATCATGATGGATTGCCATTTTTAATGGTCCTGTATCCGGCTGTGAGCAGTGCAAACTGGGGTTCTTCTTCACTATAAACAGCCATAACTCTTCCCATATTATTCCTACCTGGGAGAGTTATATGGAAAGTTTAATTAGGCCTTGTGCAAGATCAGAGCAGAGCTAATGGAGGCGAGACAAGATTTAGCTCGCCTTGAAGCTGGAGCACAATTCAAAGCCATCATTGAAATTACCATAGCCTATTAAATGCAGCATGTTCTGTATCCCTGGATTAAAAGGTTAGAAGAACATCAAAACAAGCAGTTCTCCTTCGTGTGAGATGAAAGGTAAAAAACAAAATAATTAGCCAATTTGTGAAAGAATGCTTTGAAGAGGTAAGGAAAGAAATGTATTTTCTTTTTATCAGTTGTCAGTTGCTTTTTAGAGACTTCTTAAAAAAAATAAATAAAACAAAACAAAAAAAAGGAGGGAAGCCATAACTGGAATCAGCCGTCTATCAGTATCCATGTTGGTGCCACTGACTCTGCGTGAGTCTACAGCCTTATCACTCCGCTCTTTCCACAATTACCTCCAATTACGGCATTCAAACCACACAGACCATGGAAAGGAGGGAAACCGAGAAACACAGCACTTTGCAATTGCTCACAAAACCCTCAAAAATAGACTGAAAACACAAAGGTTTTGCGATTTTTAACCATTTCTGGTACTGTAAACCTACAGATTTCAGCTAAAATAAGCAAAATCTAATATGGAAAGTAATTAAGTGTATTGAGGAGATGATGATTACCATTTTTTGAGACTTCACGTTGTTTAAGACCAAAATATCTACTAGTACGTAAACTTTTCATCTCTTCATATCTCTGATGCCTGGAGTTTCCAGTTACTTTGCTGAAAAAAACATTTTACATTCACCATAAGATAAGCGCATTTGCAGTTTTTAGATAACACTGTGAATTTTTTAAGAGCTGCCTTCTGTTAAACTTGATGGCAACACATTTCTACAGGAGGATAAGAGGTAAGAGGATGTTTTCCAGCCTGCAGAAAAGCATGTTATCCTTCAGCTGATACCAAAGTAAGAAAAATCCCCACAATTGGAGATACAAGCTTCAGCTTTCATCCGACAGCTGCAGTATAACATGCTGCTACAGTGTAAACTCTCCAAGAGCATAATGAAGTAGTCAGAGTCAGCGCCACCTGGACCACTTACAACACTGAAAATAAAGCTTACGGGTTCATAAATCATTAATTTAACGCACTGAAAGGTACAATTCTTCTTCATAACTGCTTAAACTTTTGATACATGAGCATATTTCACTGTTAGATCTTATAGAGGGGTATTTTTCCAATGCTGTATAGCTCTGCACTTAAATAAGAGATTTAAGCACTTCTTCAACCACTGGTGGTGGCCAAAAAAAGTAGTATTATTGTCCTCTCCTGATGCAAAATTCATTAAATTTGTCTGGACCCATCATAAATATATATAGTATAAGATGCAGAGATTGTTCCAAGTGGCTCAGTGTGTAATGTCAGTGGGATTTTAACAGATAAAGACTAAATCCAGGTGATATACAGTAGATATCAGGCATCTTTCTCCAGAGTTGGTTTCCAAGACTTCTGGAAAGGCCGTAAGAGGCTTTAAAGGCTATTATGGCATCCATTTCGTAGATGCTGTCAACCGGTGATAAATGCATGAGATTTACAGGAGCTGTGGGGACGAAAAAGCATTAGTGAAGGATCTCTGTTTGGATTTGGCCTAATTATTAACAAGGTACATCTGTGATGACATCTCCCACCTGCAGTAAGTTAATTCTTTAACCTAGAAATCTGGGTTACACAATTAGCTTACTGTAATGATGTTTGGGACTGATTTTATTAGCTATTCATTAGATCTGGTTTCCATCATGTTAAGGAGTTCAGATAGCATTAAGGGAAATGTTGTTTCCAAACTTTTCCCTGTCTCCTTATTTGTTGGTAACAAGGTCAGAGATGATATTTGCAGCCTGTAACTTCTAGTAAGACAGGAAAAACAGGTAGGTACAGTAGTCCAGGCAATATTTTAGCACGTTACTTAGAAGAAATATGCTGCAAATCATACAAGAATGGCAGTTTTTATACATGCTATAAAAAGTAGTTTTACTTTGAGTTAAACATATCACTTGTTGGCAGAGCTTTTGGTGAAGAAAGACTGAAATCAGAGTTGAAAAAAATGATACGTTAAGTGCTGGTTGCTTCATTTAAACAAGCACGAGTGGAGGAGTGGAGGACAGCGGGTCAGGAATGTAAGTACATGTGTAAGTGGTTGTGTACCCCTGTGTGTGTGTGTGTGTGTGTGTGTGTCAGTGTGTGCATGTGTGTATAAGGGGTTGTGTAGAAACCAGCTTTAATCCAAAACAGGACTAGGTTTGTTGTGTGAACAGCTCCAGGCACCCCCTGCAGCCCCTGTTTATGTGAAAGACCCCTGCAAACATTAAAGTTGGGAGGAACTGAGTGGGGGTGGGATGTGTGTGTGTGTGTGTGTGTGTGTGGACAGGGGGATCATGCAGTAGCTGAACTTGTGGCTGACCTGTGCTCTCGACTGCCACCCAGAGCTACTGCTGATCAGACAAAACATAACATGGTAGCTCATGTGATTACTTGGAAAACAGGAGAGATGTTTAGATTTCAGCTTGTTGCACTTCGATGATGTTATTTCTGTTTATAAACAATTCTCTCCTGTGAAGACATAATTTTGCATCAGTTTACTGTTTATTACTGCTAAGATCAAAGTTACTTGCCGAAATTTATATAAGATAGATAAACAATGTCATGTCTGTTAAGTATGGAACGAGAAGCGGTTAGCTTCGTTTAGCACAAAAGCTGTAAATACAGACAAAAATGTGACAACGGCAATTTGTCATTTCGTGGGGAGTTTTGTCCCGCATGAAGTGACGTCGTCCAACGTCACTTCATGCATTCACCTAATGCTACACGGACTGTATCATTTAGCCTCACCGCACTCACAGCGGACAGCTGTTTTAAGCAAAAAGTTTAGATAAACACTTCAAACCAACCAGAACCCAGTTTTTTACAGTTACAGTGGATTATATTCAGACTACATTTGACTACATGCGTCTAGTTAACAAAAAATTAAAACTCCATCTGATTTATAGAGTTGATCTTAGTCTGGA
The DNA here is from genome assembly GCA_029783625.1 of Naso annulatus. Lineage (NCBI taxonomy): Eukaryota > Metazoa > Chordata > Actinopteri > Acanthuriformes > Acanthuridae > Naso > Naso annulatus. The sequence continues at coordinate 23,839,574 of JAPZDX010000025.1, read as the reverse complement.
AGCTTCTTTGCTAATTCATTAGCTGTAACAATTTAATAGGGAAACAGTCTTTTAGCTCGCTTTGTGACTTTATTAATGTGGTTTTACATATGACATACAGCGGCCAGCCTAACTTAATTCCTAAAAATACTGTTTTACGCTTTCTCAGTTAATCCTGATCTCGGTTAATCCTGATCCAAGAAACAACCTTTTTTTGCTTCATAATCATGAAAGCTTTTGCTCTCTTCAGCGCAACATACATCTGCTGCTGCCATTTAGGCTTCAGCGAGCAAACCTGATCTTAAGATATTCTTAGGGACAGAGAAATGTTGATGAATTTAACATGCAGGTGGCGTAAAAAAGCTTCTGCCAAATAACTTGACAATGAGGGACAGTTTCCCCCTGCTGAGGCCATTCATGGAAACAGACTGGAGGGCCTTGTGATAGCTCTGCCTTGCTTTTCTCTTTCTCTCACAGAAAACGGATGAAAATGCAAAACTGTGCACCAATCACACGGTCGCCTATGACGTGCTCATTCATACACGATGATGGTTAAACCACACCTCCCCCCGTCACACGGCACACATACCTCCACAGGCACTTCCACGCTACAAGGAGGTCTTACAAGGCTTCACGTTTAACTCTCTTATTATCATGAAGATGGGCCTTTTAGAAGTACCATCCATCTTAATTAACAAGCCATTTGTATGCACTTCAACCCCCAAGACAAAATAGCATGGGAAGAAATCCTGTGGCTAAAGACGAATTCTGGTGCTCTAAGACATCATTAGCGGATTAAAAAAAAACTTCAATGGCCTTCCCATGTTGCCTGCACATTTCATTATCTCCCACTGTTCATGGTAATTTCCAGCTCTAGCCTTTGCATTTTACGGATGTGATCCAAAACTTTCTCCATGGAATGAGAGCCTCCCTTCCCATTCCTTTAGAGTTCCACATAATTTGAGGCACTCTCTTCATGATTTACGGCCCAGCCGTAACATCAATGCCTTACTGTCTGCGAAGCAAAGGCGAGTGACGTATAGCACGCTATACTGTGGCTACTGAAATGAGTGAATATAATTTCTGCCTTCAGACGTCAAGCACGAACAAACAAATGTCAGCCTCAATATGATCTGTTTTCTCTCACCAGTCCCATGGCTAAACGGCCCACAAAGAGAAGAGATGTTGAAAGATCACTGTTTTAAAGAGGCTCTGTTTTGGTGGATTTCTGGCTTTTTTAAATGGTCACTTCACTGGGTGGTGTGTAAGTGTGTGTATGGGGTTCTTCCCATTGGACCTGTGTCTGCGAAACAGAAGGGAAATGTTCAAAAAACTGCCTTATGGGTAATTCACCCTCACTGCCATCGCTTTTTTTCTTTTTGTCTTTTTGTCCGACGGCACGCTTGAACGCAGCTGAATAGCCAAGAGACAATTCGTCTCAATTCCCCATTCAGGAAACCTACAGAGACTATTAATTGTCAACCCATAAAGGCCCCATAGATGCCGCATGAGAGAGAAAGTGTCTCATATTCTAAGAGTTTTTCTCACTCTCCTCCTCCTTTTTCTCTGTCTCTACCATCATCCATAACACCTTTAGGTTTCCTCCAGGGTTTAGAGGGTCAGCATGCGAGGTCAGAAGGTGATGATTAATTCCTCGGAGCAGTTGCATTGTGGGAGCCTTTGGATGCTCTGGGGTCAAAACCTCAGTTTAGCACAAGGGTGTCATTTGTTAGTTGACCTTTCCTGCAGCTCTGACAATGTATTTTACGGATCAGGAGAAGAAAAGGAGAAGAAGCATCGTCGTCTGTACTTAATTTCTATCATTTCTTGTTTAAATAAATCCTCCAGACTTTTACCAATAAAAAAAGACAGACCGCCCAGACAAGAGAACTAGAGGGCATTTGGGATTTTGACAGAGAGAAATACTCACGAGAACAAAAGAGCAATGCTGTTCTCATCGTGTGACTATGGAAGTGAAACCAGCAATCAGCAAACTCTCACACAAAGGGCTTCTTAAGAGGGTGAACACCAAAGTCCGACAAAGTTCATGTTTACGAGCCAGAAAATTGTTTAGTCTCGCAGCAGCATCAACAACAGCAAAATCAAAAGTCACATTATCAATCTATGAAACATAGTCACTGTCATCCAGAGTCACTCCACACTCAAGCAAAAACACAAACAGAACTCTGACAAGTGACATATTAATGAAACATTTACGCAATATTTTAAACAATGCAACCACAGACAGATGCATTATGTTCAGAACCAAAATCCTTAAGAGGTATGTTTTGACTGAACGGCAGTACAAATACACACATTTCAAAAGGGCAAGATCTTATCCGAGACATGTATAACGTTGAAAAAAAAACAGATTTGCTTTATTTTCCTGTTAGTGTTTGGGACGGTTCAACAGATGTCACAGATGAGACCTCGTCACCAAAACAACTCTTACCAACAAACTTGTCAGTTTGACTTTAATGACATTGTGCAGGTTCTGAAAAAAACATACATATGACCACAAACCATGCCAGAACTACCAGATGACCAATCATGAATGCTAAGTCAAAAAATCAAAACACCGGTTGTACGTCATCCATGACAGGAGGGAGAAAAAAGCTTTTAATGTTTAAGCTGGACGACGTCTGGCTGCTGTCAGTCAGTGAAGAGAAGAGGATTTGAGAAGGGCTGCGCCGGGGTAAAAAGGGCTTACAGTGTCACATATGATCTAGTCACCGACAGGAACAGTCACCACGTCTACCTCCACCCGTCCAACACTCCCCTCCACCGCTGCGGCTCGGTATGCACGGACGAAACCACTTGGCACAGCAGCACAGAGAGAGAGAAGGGGGGTGAGGGAGGAGAAATGAGGGCAGCAATTGAGAGACCAGAAAAAGACAAGAGAGGCCCTAAAGTCAATTGGGCCTCTTGTCTCTCTTTTCTGCTCCTTTTCTTTCTTTCCTCTCTGCTCCTCTTATCCTCCCCCTCTTTAAGTCCTGAACCCCTCTAAACACTTTTCTGAGCCTCTCCCTCAGCTGTGTGGCTGCTTTAGTTCTACAATCTCTACGTGTTAGACTGATATGTGGAGCTTTCACTAAATATCAATTTTCAACAGTCCGGTGCTGATGAGGGATGTCCCTTATTAAACAAAACTACAGATATTATTCAGCATGATTTAGGAAAATAATCTGGGTGTTACTGCTGTTGTTAGAATATCTGTAAACTTTCAAAGAATTTACAGTTAGTTTAAAGATCACAAGAACCATACAGAAAGTCCTAAAAACAAAGCCATAAAAATCTAAAAAAAAAAAAAAAAAAAAGTTGATTTGAAGCCAGTTACTCTCTCAGCTGCAGCTTGGCGCAGTGGTGCAGTGAGCTGAAAGCTAACATGCGATGCTACGGTAGCATGTGAATTTTCGGAAGGTATGTTTATCATGTTCATAATCTTAGATTAGCATGTTAGCAAGCTAATATAGGCAAACTACTGAACACAAGGTACAGCCCAAAGCTGAGGTAGGCAGTTTATCTTTGGTGTCATCGTGCTATAATTCCACAGTAACCTTTCAGCATTTTGTAATTCAGGTAGTTTGAAAGAACACTAGACTTTTGCAGCTCCCCTTGGCTCTGCATTCAGACCATGACAGGGTATTTTCGGCCAATAAAGTAATTTTAGAGATCACGTGTCCCTGTTAGCTTCTCTATGCTATGCTTCTTAGGGACAGACATGCCTTGCGCTCTAAAACTGGCCTCTGTTGTCTATAGTGTAGGAAGACAACATCGTCAGCCAGCTTGAGTTGAGCTGAGACAAATGAACCAGTTTACCCTGCTGTGACTTTCCCTGGAACCGTTTCATCTCGTCATGAACCTTTGGTGCAAACTGGACTTAAAAGAGAAAGTGACAACAAAAGAAATAAAAGGCTGGAGGCGGGACAAAAACAGGGAGGGGAGGGTGCAGCAAAGTTGCTTACTTGGGAGTCTCATGCTACAGCTAGCTTGATTTCTAGACAATGACTACCTCAGCCTTGAGCTGATGGGAAAGAAATTAGTTTGCATTTATTTGGTGAAATTTGACCTGATGATGGCATTATCACAATTCATTATATGGTGGATGTAGCTGTCTGAGCCAAATTTAAACTCAACACATTCTGAAGTTGTCAAGGTATTTCACTAAAAAATAAAAATGTCCAAAACCATTTTTCTTGGCAGTTTATCAAACACTTTGTTGAGATATTGATATATTTCTGGCACGACCACATCTTTCTTAACAATTAACCTTCCTGCTTCGATCATACTAACCAGTTAGTTCATTAGTTTGATCCTATTGTATTGTGTCTGGCCTGCACATCCTGTTTTTCCTGTGTGGGAAGTCATTCTGTTTCATGGGGCAGAGCTCCACAATGATTGAGATGCTGTTTTGGATGCTTGACGAAATTACATTCTTGAGGTATCCCAAAATACAGCTTAATAATGACAGGCTGTAGCAAAAAATGTCTGTTGCTATCAGCAAAATCAGCCTTTAATATACTTTGTCTGTCAAACTCAGATCCTTCTTCAATCCGCATGCACATCCCTCTCCCTTTCTCTCTGGGTCCTAATTCCTGCTTCTGTTGCATCTGAGATACCCCTTACATGTGGCTCAGATTTCAAATAAATCTCTGGCCCATCACTGTTTACTCCTACCTGTTAAAACAATACTCATGAGTGAACAATAATGTCATGTTTCAAACTAAATAAATGCTACTATAAGGCTCCACTCTGTGACGTTTAGCACACCTGACTGTCACACAGCAAGAGATGTACTTTCCATTTGTGTATTATAATTTCCATCTGACATTTTTCTCAGTTTGTCAGTGGACTGCTGCATTCTCATCTTTCTATCAAGGGAAGCATTTTGCTGAGCAGACATTCAAGTTGTCTGCTTCACATTCACACCGTTTCACACATGCACACCTGGGAGATGCTCAGTGCAAGCACAGCCATCTACTGTTAGAAGCTTTATTCCAGCAGTTGCAGCTTGAATGAGTGTGTAAAGGCTATTCTCAAGGACACATAAATGTTATTTATGGAGGAGGTTTTTTTTACACAAGTTTGTCTCCCCATGTTTTCTTGTGCTGTCTTTAATTTCATAAGCATTTTTAAACGAGTCTGGTAACATCAATTACGTCCTCAACTTAACTTCAATATTCTGACCATGTGTAAGTAATATGAAGCTTTGAGGTAATGGATGAGTCCTTTCTCCCTGTCTGTGCACACCCTGTAACATGTTATTTTAATGCCAAAGCAAAGAAAACAAACTCTAAAACTCAACTGTGCCCAAGAACCACTCTGTCCAAGTGGAAGTAGCTAACTGGGAACCCAATTAGGTATGACCGAACTCAAAAGTGGAAAAGAAACAGAAAATACAAACATCATGGCATTTTAACCATAGCATTGATGGATTCGGAATGAAAGCAAGCTGCCCACACTAACGTGACAGTGAGCAAGAGTGGCTCATTTGAACATTGAAAAGTTACCAAGCTAGCTAAAATAAAAGCTAAAAAAAAAAAAAAGCTAGCTCTCCCTTCTCTGACATTACTTATCCAGTATAAAATGCTTCTTTGTCTCCATCCATAAAGCTTTAAATCAAGCTAAAATGGATACTTCTGAGGAATGTTTTCATAGTTAAGACTGCCTTTCAGTGTAAGTCTTTCTAACCCTTTAGCTACTGCTTCTCTGCATGTCTCCACATTGTCTAGGAATGCCTTTGCATTGCACGGTAGCCTTAAGACTTGGTAGGCAAAGAAAATCTCTTGAGGCCAGATGGTTTGGCTGGACGGTTGAGGCTGTCCACAGAGGAAACACTGAAGTTGGAGCTTTTTCAGTTACGCTCCGAGCTCCATGCAACACTCTGTAATACCATGATTCAAACTCATTGGGCTGCATGATGTTTAATTGAACCACAAGCTGTTAATCCGAGGAAAGAAAATCAACTAATCCAGATTAAGGTCAGCCAGACGGGGAATGGAATTGTCAAAAGCACTCCCTGGCCTGCTGGGTACCTTTAAAGATCGGGCTCATTACTAGAAAGCCAAACATGCTCACGTGAAACAAACACCGAACAGACTGGAAGGGTTCTGTTGCGGCGTGAGAAGATTTTGACATAATCTCACACGAACGACACAACAATTGTTTGTTTGTTTTCTGCTAAATTAAGAATCCAAACCAGGAAGAGATCAGTGTGAGAAATGTGTGAATGGACTAACCCATGAATGGAATTTTAACAAGAGAGTTATTACGTGTGAGAGGCGAGCAGAAAGAAGGCTGTGATGGCGCTGGTTTACTGCAGAAACACTTATTCACTTTCTTTTTTTAAACACACTGTCTCACTCAGTCCTTTCTCTTACAAACACACACACACACACACACACACACATACTGTATCTGCATTTCACCATCTTTATTTCACAGTCCCTCTTATCATCTCTCACTGAGGGATTGTTCGGGCCAACAACATATCTTTATGAACCCAGCGCTGACAGGCAAATTCATAAATAGTTCTCAGTTGCTCTGGTGACAATCCCACTCCCAGAGAAAATTTTAAGATTATGTCATTTCTGTTCATCACTTCAATGCATCAGCAGGACATTTGGTCAGGCTCACTTAGTGTTCCTTGAATACTGAAAGAGTGTGAGAAAGTGTAAAATAGAGAATGCATTCTAAAGGTGCATTCAGACAGAGTGCGATTTCGAAGTTTTGCACATTATAATTATATACAAAGTCACCTGAAACGCAAGCAACATGATGTCACTTCCACTGAGTTGAAAATACTGAACTTTTCAGGCGAATTTGCATGATGCTGTGTCGTGACAGCCAGTCAGGGTTGAGATTCACCTGATATCACTGACGTCCCAGAATCCTGATGGCACTAACATCCTGTTAAATCAGACATGGCAGACAAAATAACTGCTGTTGTGTGTGAATACACGGAGCTGTACAACACAACTTTATACACCTTTGGATTATGTAATGAACACAAACACAATGTTGTTAAGTTTTCCAGCACGTCTGGGACTTCCATATCTGACACAGTGCAGCAATAATGGTTTATCAGCCCGCAGTTAAGACACAAAGAAATGCCAAGTCCCCTCCGCCTCTAACTCCGCCATTAATAGCGGGCTGAGTGTATTCACTTCACTTGCCCGAGTAATGCAAGTGAAGACTATATGATGCTGTGGTGTTTGCAACATGTTGCTCCGTTCTGTGTGAACACCATTTCGGACACTTACAGGGAAATAAATGGCTTAAAAATTTAAAATAAAAATCCACAAAATAAAACTCAGGTGTTAATCAGTAATCAGTAACACTTGAGTCCCTGCATTTCACGGATCAGTGTCTTTAGTTCAATTATGGGATACATTCCAATTGAGCCACTGGGGGTGGGACTTTTTTCACTCAAGATATATAAAACACTACTTCATGAACATTTCAAATCAATACTATACACTTTTGGACAGCTTAGGCTGAATAGCATTGTATGTGATATTTAAATATATAAATAAACTTGACTTTAGCTTTAAATTTCAATCTTTTCCTTAAAAATAGTTTGACAAAATGATCCTAACTCAATATCCTCTTACTAGCCTTTTTAAGGGTCTCTCAGCTGTACTGCATGCTCTTCATCAGTGTGTAGAATGAGCTTATCAGTCATGGAATTTGCAGCAATAGTACACTACACTCTTCTGGATGTTTCTGTTGATTATCTGCTTCAGTTCTTACTGTGAAATTGCAGTCCACACTGTGATAAATTTCTTGCCTCTACACAGTATTTTCAGGTGGACAGAGGAGATAAGTGTTCGTGTTATTGATGAATAAACTTGTTTTATTGCCTTATTCTGTCAGTCTGAATATGGCCCATTGTAGTTCAGGAAATTAAGAAATACTACGCTCACTGCCACTTTATAAATGAGGTGCTTTGGATTTTCTCTTGAACAAAGACAAACAGCAACAAGTGCTAAATTTTAACTCCTTTGCCGGTTGGTCTTCTGCAGTATGCAGTAATAGCCAGAGAATGTAAAGTATGTGACGGTAAACTGACAGTAATATAATATAGAGGGATCCTGTCCTGAATGTAGGTTGATAAATATAGGTTTCATGATACTTGCAGCTGTCTTGTGCAACACTGATCATCAGATGATAAAATTTAACTACATGCAACAACTGTTTGCAAAATTATTTATTTAGCCAAGACATTTTCACATTTCACATCTCTCTCAGGTCATAATTTTAAGGCTTTCAGGCATGTCGACGGATGGGACTACCACTTGAAAATTTACAACTGAGGACAGTTAAATGGTGTTCCAGAGGAGGAGGTGAATAATACATCCCATACTGGATCCATGCAGCACTTCTCCACACACTCATTGAGTGATTTCAGCGGGGACTGGACACTAACATTTATCCACAATTGCAGCAGTGAAGAGGAGCGAAAAAGAGGGCCAAAATTTGACTAAGCAGCTGTGTTTGGGAAAGGAAACTATCTATCAAAAACAGCGAGTGATATATGCTAGCTTCTCTGCGTTCACCCCGACTCTGCATGTGTTGCCTCAACTGCGACTGTTCTCACAGATCCATCACAGCCTCAAAGATAGACATGCAGCGCTCGGAGGCCTCTGCAATTAGTGCATCAACAGCTGGGGAGACCATTAGACACTCCTGGGTGTTTGCTTCATCTCCTTTGTTTGGAAAAGGCTGAGCAGCACGGACAAATACGGGGACACTAATGAATGGTGTCTGTCACTGTGAGTGGGAACGCCTGGGTGGGAGCCGGGGAAGGTTTTCAAGGGCATGATGTGAATTTTGGGGTATAAACGGCAGAGAAAGGGGGTCGAGGTGACGTCAAACAAACTGTGGAGAGCTGCTTGGAAAATCTTATTAAGACGTGTAATTTTTGCAGATGTTCATTATTCTTTGGTCAGGGTTAAGAAAATAAGTGGTATTACAGTTTTGCCGTTTGTCTTTGGAGAACAGATCATTGGCCCAAAAGCTCCACCATGAGCTATTTGAAGCCACTCTAATGTATGCAAGGCAATCAAACCCAAATGTGAATGTAATGCTGGCCCGATGAATACTCTATACATTGCGTGCTTTCAGGCTCGCTTTGGAGAATTTAAACCACCGACTGGGTCGGGTTACTGCGTGTGTGGCCATTTACAACACTTCTGAGCCCAATTATCTGTGTCAATACCAACTTTCCACCTCTAATATTAATTTTCATCAATGCAGACCACAGGTAGGATCCAAGGCATGAGTATGGTGAAAGAGTGAAAGTGTGGGAGTCTGAGAACTGTCCACCATATCTTACAGAATTAAGATAACCCAGAAGTGAATCACTCAACATGGTCTAAAGCTAATCTAAGCCACGGCTGACGTATTCTGCATTATCTCACCTACACTCACACATCAGCACGCACACACTTAGACACACGCGCACGTATAAAAACAAACACAGATTACAGATGCCATTTATCCTCCATAAGTCAAACTGAGGGCTGGTTAAAGTGAATGCAAGGATGATAAAAACCCTCACCCCAAATACCCTAAATGTGGTTAAGTCTGCTTTTTAGGAGATACTCAGAGAAATGAGATACGGAGTGTTTGCAGCATGCTTCCAAGAGAGTGACAGTGATAATTTTTTTCTCTTTTTCTTGGGCAGAGTTCAGCAAAGGTTGTAAACGTAATCCATCCAAAAAGGAGTGCACTCCTCTTTGCAGCTGACTCCCCTCAATGTTGTTATTGGCAAAGACCCTGGAGCTGGCAATTGAAAAGAGTGATGCTATTTTCTGTAGCACTCCCTTCTTTTCTTCTTCTTTATTTTTTGTATGGTCTCTCTTCTCATCTATTCCTGAAATGTTACACAGTAAATATGTTGATTCTTCGGTTGAGTGTGGGCTAGAAATCGAAGGCCTGTAATCAGTTTGCAAACCTCACTGCCTTCGCGGGGACAACCTGTTTATTTCTATCCTGATGACATTGTCAAAAGCGGGTTCATGCTTAAGTATGACACATTGGGACTTCCAACTCCATGCCGCTGAATTATGGTTACAATTGTGTAAGAGCAGGCCTGTGGTTTGTAAAGATAAAATACAGAGCAGCACAAATGCTGAGATGAAAACTTAACTTTCTCCCCCAGCATGATCAAGATCTATTCGCTTAGCATGGGCTTGTCAAATTTAGAGGCACTACATCTTGGTCATTTTCCACACATTCCACAAGTGTAACACAAGTGTATTTATGCGGCCCATAAGCTCCGACATGAAAACGAATGGGGTAATTAAACCACTATTGACACTAATTAAACGTTCTCCAGCGTCTAGATCTGGAAGATAAACAGAGCTGAGCCAGATTTAGTTCAAACTGTAACCAACTGTACCATCATGCCTGTAAATCAGCTTTACAGCCAGTACGTGGGATTTACTATCCAGCCTATGCTGCTCACCACTGGAAGCTTTGCTCATATAAGACATGCATGTGTGAGGATTAACAGCAGAGAATGAAAGGTTTAATGCTGCAATACTACCTTAAATGTTTCGAGAAAATATAATAAAGGAATTATTTGAAACCTGTGAAAAGTTTGGAGACCACAGTGGACTGAATCATCAGAGGGATGTTTATTATGGACAAATAACCTACTAACTCATCCATCTGCTTTGATGCCAAGGGTAATTTAGTCAGAGGATATGTGACAGTTTTCAAATGCCATCTTCTCTCTTCTTCCTTCATTTCAGCACATGATGCTTCAAAGGGAAAAAAAAAAAAGCTTTTAGCAGACCACTTTTACAAATAACTTGGAAGAACTCTACACGGAAAAAAATATGCTTCTGACTCAAGTAAGGAAGATCTGAGATGGAACCAAGAGTTTCCAAGTCAAACTCTACAGTACGTCTGCAATAGGAATAAAGAGTACAAAGCGGAGAAAAAAAAGACCCTGACGAAGAGCAGCTGGCGCTGAAACACTGCAACATAAACCGCTATCCCTGCAACAATAAACCAGCAGAGCACAGATATGTTTTCCCTCTTTTTTTTTATTGTCTTTTGTATCAAGAACTTGCAGAAACTGACCCCATCCAATAGTTTCCCTTCTTTGGTCTTTGCCTCTATATTCGGAGAAAAAGTTGGACAAACAAACAATCCCTGAGTCACAATGTGAGTGAAACAATGACCAGTGGCACTGCTCAGTGTCAAACCACTTCAGGCCAGATCTGACCGAGGCGACACGAGGCTGAACGAGGTCGTAAAGTTAAGTCAGCAGAAGAAGGGGAAGGAACGAGACACAAGGGTGGGGATTGTTGGAATTCTCGCAGCGCAGCCAGCACAGCTTCCTGTTATTTGTTTTGTAGTAAATGCTGACTCTCAGGGGGATTCGACTGACCGTGCTGCTGGACACAAGTCGGCGTCTGTCCTCTGACCGATGTGGTCTGCATGGCGCTGTGTGAGAGCGAGTGTGCCTGCATGGGCCTGCATGTGAGTTTACGTGTTGAGTTTTTCATGTGTCTGAACTTATTTTATGCTCCTGAGTTGTGTTGGTTGGTCTTGTTTTCATAATTAAGCTCAAGCAAATAAGAATAATACTGAATTTAAAGTTTTTTAATCATGATACTGTGGGTGTTTTGCATTCTAAAATGACCTCAATCTCATCTCAAACCTCAGTTAGAATACATGTAGATATTTTTTAAATGACACTACTGATAAAGGGCACATATCTGGAAGCAATATGTCTAGAAGATGTATCAGGAGAGATTTCAGAAAAAAAAAGTCCCAAGTGTGCCTGGGCAACAAACTTATTAAAGGACTAACTTTTCAAGGCTAGGTGTGTCTTAATCAGAGTCAAACATTACAGAGACTCACATCCTTAAATAACCTCCCTTCATTAGGACATAATTCAGCGCCAGCTGGGAACAAGGAGGGGACAATTAACTGCACGAAGGCAGGATACAGACAGTAACAATAAACTTGTAAACAGTAAACTTCACAGAAAATTTAATTACTGTGAATAACAACAACGAATACAAATACCACAATAACAGAGAAACTCAGATACTAATTGATAGTCTCTCTTAATTAGGACCTTATCCGGCACTGGCCAGTAAAATATGGAGCAGACAAAACAGCTGCATGTAGGAAGGGTTGTACACTTATATAAATAGCTACCTTGCTTGACTAGAGACAGAGTGATCATATCACAGCATGAAAAAATAAAAAAAAGGAGAGCTGATGGGCATCAGCTCATGATGTCAGAGGTCAAGACCCCAGGAGTGTATGTTTTCTTCAGAGTAACTTTGGGTGTTTTTACACCTGCCTTGTTCAGTTCAGCTGAATCGAACTCTGGTTCGTTTTCCCCCGTGGTGTGGTTCATTTGGGTTAACGTGAACACAATAATTGAACTTGGGTTAGGACCAAAACAAGTGGACAGTGATCTGTTTGTGGTATGGAGGTGATCTGATCCTTATCAAACCCAGCTGCAGAAGAACTGTGAATTTTTGGACTAAGCCAGCTTTCGTAGCGAGCTGTTCTGTGCATTATAGACTGAGGATGGCTTTGTTAACCAGCAGCAAGCAGTTTGCTGTGACACAAACATGTACCAGGGGTTTACCCAACAATTATGAAAAAAAACACATAAATCAAATGATAAAGTGTTCTAATATTTAGTGAACAACTAAAACAGAGGGGATTTGACCAACGTGGCCAATGAATGGATTGACAGCTCCCACCATATTTTGTTGACTCATTTTGGCTTGTTTGAAATTTTGCCTGTGTTTACACAAGACCAAACCAAATATGTAACATACGTAATATATATGTATATGTAAAAATGTTAATCTGAGTCTTGATCCTAGTATACAATGGTA
>JAPZDX010000025.1:23786970-23805028 GCA_029783625.1 Naso annulatus | reverse complement strand
GGGGGGGGGGGGGGGGGGGGGGGCCTTCTGTGAAGGAGGTGACCGCACTGAGTGTCACTTTGGAGGTGCCGCTGATGGACGGCTAGCAGGAAAAGAGATGTGCTAAAGAGCAGGAGCTCTTTTTCTTTCTTTTTTTTTTAAAGACAAAAAGCAGAGAAAGAGACAGAGACAGGTCAGCAAGGCAGCACAGTGAAGTCTGAGCTCCGAAAACAATGGAAATTTGCTGTGTGTATCTCTGCATGTGGATATGTTCGAGTGTTTGTTGATGCTAGAGAGCTCAGTAAGTCACGTGTAAGAACAAATCATTCTGTAGCTGGGATCCATTATTACCACAGAGAATTTGTGCCAAAATCAACCCTCCACTCTTTCTCTTGAACTCTCTCCGTTTTACAACTGAAAGGAGTGGAACTTTTTTTTTTTTTTTTTTCAAAGCTGGACAGACTTGGGTATATTTTATGGTCCCTTCACAGTCAGAGCAGAGCAAAGTGATGAAGAAATCTCTGGGATGGAGTCATACTCAGGCAGAGATTTATTTCTCTTTGTAGCACTTACTCAGGGAAAATGAATAACCCAAATCATAGCTATACCTGATCATTCCCACTTCAGCTACTCCAATCAACCTTGCTGCGGTTGAGTGACCATGAAGCTTGGAAACTTTAGATCACATCTTCTGATGGACCTTTCTGATTGCACTTGAAGCAACCCCTCCCTCCCGGTACTAAACAGTAAACGGCTCCCTTTTGATCACGCCCGATTCTGCAGACCAAAGTAGAAAAGTATTCCCAGTGGAGATTAATACTATTTCGGTCGCACATTTGGTCCGAGCATGTGCGCTTAAGACAGAGGAATGACCCCCTCCCAAATGAGGCATGACAATCAAAGTCACAGAACAAGAGAAATGTATCTGTGATGTGAAAATAAACCCGATGATGCAAAACTCTGTGGAGCATGCACAGCTCCGGCCACATTCATTTATTATTCTAACCCAAGGTCCTGCATTGACTTTGCATGAGGCAGTCAGGGGGGCGAAAAATGAAGAAAAGAAAAATTGGCTTCAACAGTCAACCACAGAACTGAGGAGAGTTTTCTTTTAATACATGAACGTTCCCTTTACAAACATGATTTAGCGGCAAACCGAGTTTAAAAATAGAGTGTGTAAATAATTTTTGTTTTAACCTGTTTAGAGAAGCAGCAGGGTGGAGTTACCACACCAGGACAATTCAGTTTGCCACAGAAGACAATAAAATGAGTGGTGCAGTTAACAAAGTGTCAGTTTCAAAGTTAATTTTGTGTTCTTTTACCGACAATATCCACTTTTTGTAATGCAGTAACACCAGGACAGGAATGTGTCCTTAGAGCAGGGTCATCTGGATCTCAATGGGCCCCATGGCTGTTCTCCGGAACCTTCTTGCTCCTTCCTCACATTTTCTACATCCACACTACACACTACATCCTGCAAATGTTCTGCTGAGACCCCTGAAGAACAAAAATCAGCCGATAGAAAAAAGAGAATAACTTCTTTTATTCACAAAAAAAAGAAAAACAAAAAAGAAAAAATGACTGTGGGACAAAAAAGTCTGCACAGGATTTCTCAAACTTCTGGGTCCCCACTAGAGTTCATCAGGTAAAACTCAGAGGTTACTAGACAATTTGCAGGATAGACGAGTTGAAGACTGAATTCTGACATAACGCTGACGCTAATTACGTTAAAGTTTTCAGACTTTCCTTCAATGTGTCTTGTGTTTTGTGAATTGCTCTTTAGTCAAGCTGGTCACTAGGGACGTACGATATTGGATATTTTACCGATATCCCATATATTTTACAACTAATTTGGCCGATAATCAATACCAATACCGATATATATGTATGTTTTTTCCCCACACCTGATTGCAGAGATCATCAAGTCTCTTCTGTAGTGGAATGTACAGTTATTATTACACATACTCTTTCCTTGCCGGCCCGCTGGCAAATGCAGGTATAAAATACAAAGTGTTAACTCGGGCGTTTAATCATGGAAACAGCAGCCTATTATTTTATCAGTTATTACATCAGTGAATATTGGCATGCTGGCCGATACCCGATATTTAATTTTTAAGCTAATATCGGTTGATATCGTTAACGTGTCCATAATATCATGCATCCTAACCGGTCACAAATGGTTGATAAAAGGGTTCATGAGACAAAAAGGCTGCAGCGACGTTAATGTCAGGAATCAGAAAAAAAGGTCTTATTAATGTCTGCAAATATCGCATCAAATCATCTCAGCCTCAGAAGCCAAACTCAGACATCCTGGCACTGAAATTGACAGGTTTCGTACAACGTTCAATGCTTTTGTGTCTGCATATGGATTCTAAGTAGGTAAAAACAAATGCAGCACCATAATATGACATCATGCTCACGAAAACTCTGCAATGGACAAAGAAGTTGACTCTCCAGTCACTTGAGCAGGAAAACAGTCACATGTAAAGGCCTGAGTCTCTGCCTGGTATGTGAGTTGAAGGATTCAAAAGTCTTTGTTTGCAGCCGATCATACGTTAGCTTTGCTCTTTCATCATGAAACAAGATGCTGGCTTAACTTTAAAGAACGTGGCGCAACAGAACAATAGTACTCAGCTCCTGACCTGCATTATGATTTGTGCCAGTTGCTGCTCTCTGATGAGCAAAAAAGTCTCACGTGGTGAAATGTGAGACAGCTTGTTGTGCAACCAAGCTCAAAACTTAAGACAATGAAAGGTGTAAGAGCTCTGTGGAAAAATACAAAAAGCACTGTAACTTTAAAATTCGACTGAAGTGGTAAAAAGGGCTGCAGAGCAGATTTAACTGCTTCACACTCATCCAAACAAAGTGAAACTGTGAGCAAAACAAATGAAACACGACAAACACTAACAAACTGTCTAGCTAAATAAAAGGAGAAGACAAACTTTGAATCTACAGAGAAGTCACAATGTACCCCGACAGCAAAACAATCACAGTAATCTCTGTGAAACTGAATTATTTTGACTGTGGCTAGAATTTAAAGTTTTTCTGCACAAAAGTAGTGCAGGCAGTGTGTGTGTGTGTCGATGTGTGTGTGTGTGTGTTTGGCAGCATTTGCTTGCATGCATCTATGCATGAGTGGATGTTTATCCAACTTTTATGGCGACTGCCTCGTAAAATCGGACAGGCGCTCTGGGACCAGCCGCCCTCATCGGCACCGGCTCACCCGCAGGTTCACCCACATCGACCACCTACCAGGAGAGCCGAGCAGATGGTCACCTCCTCCATAACCGTTTCAAAAATGCGTGTCCGGCCGTGTTACAGCGTGAATTACAAGCCCGGTTACAGACAGACCGGACTGTTACCGCCCTGCTTCCAGCACTTGCATGTGAGCAAGAACACATTCAAAAAAATCCCAATCAGACCATGAATTACAACACACAAGGACGCTGTTTGCTCTGCATCATCCCTCTTCCAGTGGTTCTAAAATGTCCCTTTTGAGGAACATGAAATTGTAATCCTAAACTTTTGTATGACTCAAATGTAATCAAAGTGTTTTTTTCTGCTCAGTCTGAATCAACAAAGAACACTAAACGCTCAGCTCTGAGGGGCTATCAGTATCACTGCTCGACCTTTCTCTGGCAGCTGCAGTCGTCAATATATCAGCGTCAATATATCAGTTTATATTAATACTCTCTCACACAGACACGAACACACAAACAAAAACCAACATGCGTATCATATCGTCCAGCCATACACGACCTCCTCCTCCCTGGCTTGTTGATCAGACTGACTTTATGGGTTTCATATATTTTCAGAGTGTTTTCCCCTCCTCTATTTCTTCTACGACCTCAGCGCCGCCTCAGAGGAGGTTGGAGGAGGTTCACCACCTTCTAAACATTTAGAAAGCAACAAGGGGGAATGCAAAAGAAGCAGAACAAAAAAGAAAGCAATGTTAAAGTTTTAGCCAACTTGATTTATGATGGAGGTTAATCCACAACCCAGATAGACACACAAACAAAACAGGCAGGCAAAAACACAGAAAGAGGTGGCAAACAAAGAGATGCAAGGACATGAGCGCACGCATCTGCATCAGCTGTCTGTGCAGGCAGAGTGGGCGCTCTTGCTCCCACCTGCTTAAGATCACAAGCAGGCCTGCCCTTGCCTCTTCCTTCCCATGATTCCTTGCAATGCTGCTACTTCCTGAACTCTCCTAAAAATGTCTCCGTCCACCACTCCTCTTCCTTGATTCCCACAGCTCCCAATAACAACGTCTGACATGTCCCGAACCCTCTCGAAAACACTATTTTCTTTCTTCAATCTCTCAGTTACAAGCAGCTCCACCATGTGCCCCTCACTGGTGAGGAGAGGGGAGGAAAGCTGGCTGACAGGGGCATCCATACACACTCCTAAATCTGCCAAGGCAGGACGCTGGCACAGACAAAAAAATAACAAAACCCCTCCGATCCACGGCCGGGGCAGTGCAACACTTTATCTGTGAAGGCAAAACAAAGGAAGGCCTGTTGAACGCTCCGACTGTGTTTACTTTCGAGAGGGAACAATGCCTTTAAGAGGAGGGAGCAGGGACTGATGTGGTACGTGAGGGCCTCTCCGAAAAAACAGCACTTCATTTTGATTCACAGTAAGTTTAAGAAAACAATTGCAGCAGTAGAGTCTATAGGAGCTGGAGGGTTTAAATATGAGGAGGCAGATGAAGGGAAGAGTTCAGAGGGAGAAGAAGAAACAAAGATGGTCGAGGTTTAAAAAAAAAAGAAAAGAAATCTTTTGTACTTCTGCTCTGTGATTTTTCTTCTCATCCCATGGTTGAATCTCTTAAAGTATTCCACTAAAAACATCTTTTTAGAAGAAAGCAGGTTTTAAAAAAATTTGCAACAAACACAATGTAAGATGTGCAAGTGAATTGAGCTGCTATCAAGAGCCCAAGAGACAAGATAAGTAAATTAAAAGGTAGAAAAAGCCAATTTTGACAGACTTTTGAGGATTTTCTATGGAACATCATCAAGGCAAATCAAATTTGTTCCCCAAATCAGATCTTTACAAAAAAATGTCAGTAATCAGATCAGATTTGTTCAGACAGCAGCATGCTATCGGCATTAGCTGCTGGTGTGAAATCACTGGCATCAGTAAGTACATAAATGTCATTGCATGAGAAATCTATAATCTTATCCCCAAACGGTCAAACTGTCAAGTCACAGAGCAGAAATCCTCCATCGCACCAGACATTGACAGAGAAAGACAAATACATTTCTCTTGTCATCCTGGAGTTGATGTCGCTGTTGTGTGTTGCATTGCGAGTGATGCAAAAGACACTTGGAAACGCGATTTGTTCTGCCAAACCACCTTCAAAGGTGGCTTGGAACAGATTTGCAAAAATTGCAGTTCTTTTTTTCTTTTTACGTTTTTCTTTTGCTGTGCAGACTTTTCTTAAATCACTCTGAATACAATCAAACCATCTGTCGTAAATCTGATCTGACTAAATTTGCCAAGCCACAAACTTTCCAGTCACCTTTCAAATCTTCCAGAGTTGAGTGTTTGATACTCAAATGATTCCTTTAAAACTTTCCTATCATATCTGCTATGACTCTGACTTAGACTTTGCACTTGTTCAGTTCTCGTTTCATTAACACTTTCAGTTAAAAATTATTCTGGTGTTGAAAATCAACATTTGAACAGGATGGTATCAAAACCATAAAGTTAAATAAAGTTACACTTGCTGCAACATAAGCAACAAAAACATCTGAAGGGCTAAAACTTCCATGTGTGGTGCACTTCTGCTCACACCGAATTAGCGATGCACAGGTGTTTTGTCTTTAACAGCTGATGGCAAACACTTCCAGACACATCTATGATTAGGTTGTGGTCAAAAGTGGAACCAGTGCTTGAAAGTTTCAGCTCATGGAGAGAAGTCTGCCACAGGTGATTCAGTGTGGATTTACTTGGTATATATTTTCAGGGAAGGAAGACCCCTCTCCACCTCAGAGCGAGGACATCACAGGATGTGACGAGTCAAAACTTGGAGTCAAATTAAAAACATCCTCCTGAAAGCTATGAATGGAATCTGGATTTGCCAACAATGGATGAATCTGCTGCCAAAAGATTTTATGTCAACATCTTTATCTGTAGAGCTACTGAGAGGAAGAAACACAGAGATTTCTGGGTAATGAGGTCATTTGCACGTCATTTCAAACTGTCACCTAGAAGCTGCAAAGTAAAACAACCAAATGCGAGCATCTATATTTCTGAGAGTCACTGCACAACCACTGGTGGGCTAAATGAAACCCCCATTGCACATCATATAAGAGCCAGATGTGAGAGAAAAGGCATTTACAGTCAAGCAATGACAGATCAAATCAGCAATCACTGACAATGAATCTTTCTAAGATGCAAAGAAAGTTCGGAAAAAAACTTCTCTCTCCTCTCTCCACTGCAGCTCCAGCAGTTGTTTAAGATCACGACCGTTGATAAAGCATGTCCAGCCATATTGTCTTTGTTTGAGTGTTTCCAAAACATCACACATGGTGCATAGCAGAGGGAAAAAATGCCAGCTTTCCCTTATGCATCCAATCAATGGGGAAAATGGGAAAAGGAGAATGTGAAAGGGTCACAACCCTGGGGGTGGATATAATCCCCCAGTTGCTACCGGGTATCTGGTATATAAACAGTGCACTGGAAAAACATTAGTCTAAGTCTGAAAGTTTACACTATTATATCATGTTGTCCTTTGAGAACCAAATGACAGAGTGGATACGAATAGTAAGAATATGACCTGTTCTGTTTTGCTATTAAAAATAAATCCATACAGAAGACTGCCCATTGCATTTCAGCACCAAAACTGGCCCGTATTTCCAAACGTGAAAGGTTGGTTGAATTCCCCCAAGTTATTAGATCTCACGCTTCTCAAAATAGAGAGATTGACTCCTCGGCCAGGTGGTGTGGTAAAGTCATCTCTCCGAGGGGTGAGAAAGTTCGAGCTTAGCATGAAACCAGTCTAGAGTTTAAGGTTTGGGAATGAAGCTCTGAAGCACTATATTCTCTCATTAGCCCGACAGTGGAGTCGGCAGGAAAGTAGATTGCCATTTTCGCTGCAGGCAAAGTGAGAGAACATTTGATATTCCCATTTGGCCCGAGCAAACCGTTAAGTTAACTTAGCTAATATGATTTTGCCAAGTAATCCTTGATTTCAATAATATGTGAGTTTGTCTCCAAGTAAGTGATTGCTGTATTGGATTTCATTTTCAATATTTGCAATGGTTTTAAAGGCATCAGTGTCAAACTGTTAAAATGCATCCCACTGATTTTGAACCCTTAAATCATTTCACATCAGGATATTTCAAGACGCAGTAACACAAAAACATGTGTTAGAGGGAAAAGAAGCTTACACCTTTTTGCTTTTGCTCTGAAAGCGTACTATATATATATGCAGTATGTGTGTCATCGAGCCTGTAATAACATGGCATTTTAAGTCCCGGTTAAAATTTCCAAAACATATATAGACTCACATTTGTTTTTCATTTAACTAGTGGCTCGGCCTTAGCCACCCAAAACTGGGTTTGGGGTTCCTGCATTACACTTCAGAGGATATAACTCCCTTTTTCTTTTAGGGAAAGCCTGAAAAAAGTGCATCGCATAACGCAAACTCAGTGGACAGCTTAAGTTTCACCCTCGCCGCCCTCAGCATCTTTTCACAGAGTCTTAAGGGGTCACCCAATTTTAATGGTCACTTATTGCCTGTGGAGCAGTTCCCGGTGGAATAAAGGTACCTCAGGACCACCCCAGTGACTAAACAGCCTCAGGCTCAAGAGCTCAAAATAATACTGGCACTGACGGTGCATACCTGCACTGAAAGACTTTGAGAAATTCTCCTTTTCATTTCTACTTGAGACACTGTAGAAACCGTCATGGGCCTTGAACCTGAAACAGCAGCCCTGAATGATTTATGTCTACAGTGGGGAAATTAAAATGTGGTCCTTTTTTTGATTTGTGCGGTTCATATCCGCTGATAAGAATATCACAGTTCATGAGACCAGGAGAGGAGCTTGTGCAGAAGACACGCAACACTCATTTCACTTTCCCAGACTGCTCAAATAATAGAGGCACATTCGAGATGAATTGTTATGGCTAGTATGTTTTTGTAAACGAGAACAATAAAGTTATGCCAAAGAACAAGGCCCCTCTTACTCACGTCCAAGAAAATTATGATTTAATATAGTGCAGAGCCATGCCTAAAAGGGAATTTAATTAATGAGTAGACAAATGCAATAGGTGGCTCTGTTTTATGTGTGACTTGGACAGTCTCACTACCCGTTTTTTCCACTTCACAGCTTGATCTCATTACATGTACTCCATCCAAATGTCTGTAACAAATGCCAGCAGGTGAGTTCATGCCCTCTCCCTGCCAAACAGATCAAATATACCAACAGAACAAAATATAAGGTGGCTTTCAAGTACCTGCAGAGAATAGAAAAGTCAGCTTTACTCACCTCAGCACGCTGTGTTCTGGGCTGGCTTGCGTCTGTCTCAATGGCGTACACATCCACCAGGTAGAGGTCGGAGCCTTGTTCTCGGTCCAGCTCTGCAGCTGTCTGTATCACTCCTGTGTGGCGGCCGATGGTGAAAAGGCGTCCCACTGCTTTTCCACCGCTGCGAACTGCCACGATGAAATACTCCACTTTGGTAGCTGAGCCCCGTGGGCTCGAGGCATCCAGGGAGATGACGTTGGTGCCCGGTGGCTGGCCCTCTTTGAGGATAGTGATGTATTTTGGCTGGGAAAAAACAGGCCCGTCCATCCCTTGGAGGATGATGGTCAGCTCAGTTCTGGAGGTTTTGCGTTCTGTGCCGTGGTCTGTGGCTGACACTGTGAGGGTGTACATGAGTCGAGATGGTACCAGCTGGGAGGCCAGACGGATGTCTCCACTGTACCTGTCCATGATGAAGGTGTTAGCATCCCCTTCCACAAGCTCGTACTCCACTTCCCCGTTGGCCCCCTCATCAGGGTCAAAGGCCACCACTGTTGTCAGGATTGAGCCGATGACTATGTTGGGCTCAGCCACAAGGGCATTTTGGGACACAAAAGTGGGAATATTGTCATTCTGGTCTGTGACCCATATTGTGACATTTTTCAGGGCAAAGCGGCGAAATTCAACTGGAACTGCCTGGTCAGTGGCTTTGATTGTCAGCTCAAACAGATTTGAAAACTCCCTATCGATTCCTTTGTTAGTGTATATGAGCCCGGTGCTTGGGTCAATGATGAAGTGGTTTCCCCGAGGAATCTGTTGAACAATAGAGTACTCCAGTTCCCCATTTATGTCTGCATCTGTGTCATGAGCTGTAATCGTCATGACTGAGGCTGAGATTGGAAGATTTTCAGGGATGGATTTAAAAATATCACCAGGTGCAAATATGGGGGGGTTGTCATTAAAATACCTGACATGAATGACCACAGGAATGGATGAAGAGCGAGGTGGTCTGCCATTATCCTTTGCAGTGATGTTCAGTTTGTAAAGAGACTGAGTTTCAAAGTCCAGCTTTTTAACCAAAAAGATGCTGCCGGTGTTGGGACTGATGCTGAAAGTGCCGTGGTTGTTTGTGGCTGTGATGCTGTACGTTATGTCTGCATTCTGACCAGAGTCTGCATCAGTGGCTGTCACAGAGGCCACCAGCTCCCCTATCCTCATGTTCTCCAGGACATCCACGGACAATGAGGATTTAGGGAAGGAGGGGGAGTTATCATTCTCATCCAGGATGCTAATACTAAGCATGCAGGAGGAGGACAAGGGCACAACTCCAGCATCGACGGCTATAATTTTCAATGAATAGGAGGATGTAGATTCATAGTCCAGCTTTCCCACTAAAGTAACCTGTCCAGAACTGCTATCTATAGTGAACTGTCCTTCCTCGTTGCCTTCAGGGATGTGATAATGAACTAATCCATTTTTGTTTTCATCCACGTCGGAGGCTGAGACCCGCAGCAGTTGTGTCATGTTTTGAGCTGACTCAGAGATGGAGGCCTGGTAAATGTCTTTCGTGAATTTGGGTGGGTTGTCATTGATGTCTTGAATGTAAACTTGCACTTTAGCCTGGTCTCTAAGGGGCTTGGGGAGACCCTGGTCTGTCGAGACGACCACAAAGCTGAACACTGCGGCGCCTCTTTGTCTCATGAGTGACTCACGATCAAACTGCAGTGTGCTTGTCAACTCCCCTGTGATGGCGTTAAGCTCAAAGTTGTGCTGCGGAGTCTCAAATGTATATCTGACCTCACTGTTGGGGCCAAAGTCTTTATCCTCAGCAAAAACACGTCCCACAAGTGTACCCCTCTTCTGCTCTTCTTCAAAATGAAACACATAATTGGTGCTGTTAAATAGAGGACGATTGTCATTCACGTCATCTAGAATCACGCTGACATTGACAGTGGCACTAAGTGGTTCCACAGCCCGGTCTTTGGCCACAACCACCAAGTTATATCTGTCCTGTATCTATCGGTACAGTTCTGCTTTGATGTACAACTGCCCATCTGGGAAAATGCCAAACACATCACCTGTGTTGCCACCAGCAATGTCATACATAATCTCCCCATTTAGACCAGAGTCTTTGTCAGTTGCCTCCACTTTGAAAAAGCGGCTGTTGACCGATTCAGACTCCAGGATGATGACCTCATAGGAAAGCTGATCAAACACTGGTGAGTTGTCATTGACGTCATAAACGCTGACAATGAGGATGAGGCTGGAGGTGTGCTTCGGGACCCCCATGTCTGATGCAATGACCTCGACCTCGTAAGAGCTTGTGGTGACCTCCAGCGGCCCAGTCAGCGTGATGAGGCCATGCTTCTCGTGAATATGAAAAAGGCCTTTTGGGTTTTGTTTGAGGCTATAAACCACCATGCCGTTTGTCCCTTCATCAGGATCTGACGCTTTGGCCTGGAATATGACATGACCTGTGCTCCAGTTTTCCACTGCGCTCACGTGCTCCACAGCGTGTATGAAGTGAGGGGCATTATCGTTTAAGTCCTTCACAGTGATGTTAACAAAGGCCTCTCCTGTGATCTCCCCAGCTCTGGCTACAACTTTCAGCTGATAAAAACCCTGCTCCTCTCTGTCTATCTGGCTGGATGCTGTGATCTGACCTGCGCTGTTCACAGAAAAAAGCCCCCTCTGGTCCCCTGAGGTGATTAGATATGAAATGTTTGTGTTTAAATCTACAGTGGTGGCTGACACGGTGCCAATAACTGTCCCAGTGCCCACATTTTCAAACATGACAAAACTGTACTCTCTCTGGCTGAAGACTGGCGGGTTATCCTGTGTATCTATGACAGTTACAGTCACTATGGCCTGTGTGTGTGAGCGAAGCCCACCACCATCTGCTGCTGTCACCTGCAGCTGGTAAGCAGTTTTCTCCTCTCTATCCAGCGGCACAAGTGTGGTAATTTTCCCTGTGTTGCTATTAATGCGAAATTTGGAAGCATCTCCAGCTGTAATTATATATTTGACTGTGCCATTTCGACCCAGATCAGGGTCTGTAGCTGAAACCGTGGTTACATAAGAACCTGAGGGCTCGTTCTCTTTCACATTGGCAAAATACTGCACGGGGTAAAAAACAGGCCTATTGTCATTGATATCCCTCAGGGTGATGTTAACTTTTCCTACAGAGTGCAAAGCAGGGCTGCCTAAGTCTGCTGCCCGGACGTGGAGTAAGTAGGAGGCGTGATCCTCTCTGTCTAGCTCCACGGCTGTGCCTAATCGCCCTGACACGGCATCCAGGCGAAACAGCTCCTGGACTGAGGCCGGGGTCTCTGCATCAAATGAGAACCGGATAGTTCCATTGGCCCCGAGGTCATCATCTGAGGCAGACAGCACCACCACCTCAGTGCCAGCAGGAGCGTGCTCCACCAGGGACACATGAAATGTGCTCTGTATAAATGTGGGCACTTGATCGTTCACATCAGTGATGTTGACTATAAGCTTAGTGTAAGAAATTTTGGGCTGCAGCCCCTGGTCTTTGGCACTTATGTTGAGCACAATTTCAGATGCTATTTCTCGATCCAGCAGAGCGGCGCTGGTAACCAGACCACTGTTTTCACTGATGGAGAACCAACCTAAAGCGTTTCCAGACACCAGGGAGTAGCGCAGATTGGCATTCTGCCCGGAGTCACCATCTGTTGCAGAAACCCCTTTAATGTAGCTGCCTTTTGGTATGTCTTCACTGATATCTACTCTGTACAGTGTTTCCTGGAATATGGGTGGGTGATCATTGATATCATTCACAAAAATAACCAGACTAGCATAGGAGGACCTCGCCATAGGCTTGCCATTGTCTGACACAGAAACAGTCAGGTTATATGAGGAAATTCTCTCTCTGTCCAACACACTGGCCACTTTGATCAGACTTAAATTGGGCACAGGAGATGTGTGCACTTCAAAGTGTCTCTGCTCGTTGCCTCCTAAGATTGAGACAGATATGTTTCCATTAGCTGTGGGGGAGTCTGAATCTGAAACAGTCAATAAAGCCACGACTGTGCCAATCTGTGCATTTTCATCAACAGAGGCAAACTTAGAAGTTGTGGGAAAATACCTGAACTTCACCACAGGGTCATTATCATTCACATCTAAAAGTTTAATTGTGGCTTCAGTTCTGCCTGACAGAGAGGGAACCCCATTGTCCACTGCATGTATAGTTAGGGAGTATTCTTTCTTACTCTCAAAATCCAAGCCCTCTTTTATAATTATAGTACCTGCTTTAGGATCAATTTGAAAAGGTGTTCCTTCATCTAAAAAGTACCTGATTTCAGCATTGGCTCCCTCATCCTGATCTGATGCTGTAATCTGCAGAATACTAGAGCCTACAGCTGCATCCTCAAAAACACTGGTTTGATACTGATCTTGCTCAAAAACAGGGGGGTTGTCATTTATGTCTTGAATAGTGACGTTTACTTGCAGGTAGCCAAACTTTTTCGGGTCTCCTTTGTCCTCTACTTCGATCAGGAGCTGATAGAAGGGAGTAACTTCTCTGTCCAAGCCTCCAGTTGAGACAAGGTGCAAGAATGCCCCCTCTCCACTTGGATTGACTGTAATATCCAAGCGGAATTTCCTCTGCTCGTTGCCTTTCACTATTCTGTACGTGGTGTGATCAACTCCGTTACTTCCAATGTCTGAATCCGTAGCGGTGTCCAGAATCACTTGCCTGCCGCTGCTGGCGTCCTCTTTAAAAGACACTACAATAGACGCGTCTGGAAACACCGGGGAGTTATCATTTATATCCAAAACTACTATCCTGACCTCAGTGGGGTAGGTGGGTTGGCTGGACAGCACCACGACGTTTATGACATCACTTTGCAAAACCTCCCGGTCAATCACCGAGGAGGTGTAAATGACTCCAGTGGTGCCATTAATTGCAAAAAGTTTGTGGTTCTCGCTGAAGCGGTACGTGAAGCTGGGCTTGGTCTCTATCGTGCCCACGTAGGTGCCGACGGGCTGCTCCTCCAGGACCTGAAACTCTTGACGCACTTGGCTGGATGCTGAGTACCGCAACAGAGTACATAACATCAGTAAAATCAAATGACACCGGCCTAAGCCCCTACCTGCGAGCGCCATGGTCAGTTAGCCAGTCCACCTTTCTCAGACAGAGTCCATGCCTATGATGCATCAACTTTACTGAGGTTGGACGAGTCACTAAAGCATTGTATTCCAAGGAAAACTCAATGGGAAACCCAGCAACGGCTCTCTCCACAGTTACTCAGCGTCCCAAAGTACTCCAAAAGTGCTGCGTTATTATCCTGCGCAGCGCTGCGTTTCGCTGCAACTAAATCCTCTGAATGCAGAAAATGATTCCCAGTTTCATTTCAACTCCTCAAAAAAACATTTTCAAAGCGGAGTCTTACAATCCAATCTAAGACAAAACTTTTAAAAAAAAGTTACTGGCTCCTTGGAGATGAGTGAGGAAAAGTTTATCCAAAGTTAGAGCGCAGTGAGCGGCGTTCAGCGTGTGCAGGCGGCTGAGCCTACGCACCGTCCCGTGAAATAACGGTGCAGACGCTTCAGTCATATTGTGCTCAGAGTCCCACTAAGTTAGGACAAAGCTGGAGTTCCACAAACTCCCTCCCATCACTGATCCCATTGGATGGCGCTGCTACTGCCCGCCCTCCCACCGCCTTTCTCCTTCCATTGTGCAGCGCAGCCTGTTGTCCCCGCCTTTAGAAAAGGATGTCAATCAAATAAGACAGGTAATGATGATTTTAATTTATTCAATAACAGATCATTGTGAGTTTAAACTTTTCCGAATGAGCCCGGGACATGAAGGTCACTCAAAAACCGTCAAGAAAGCGCAGAGATTCTCTGAGAGAGATCAGTTACAAAAGCATAAAGGACTATCAGAGAAATATGTAAAATATTCCAGAAAATATCAAGTAAAACTAAGCATTAATGTGGAAAATGACTTCCAAAACATATATGAGTACCACAATGTCCTATTAGGAATGTTATTAAAGCATTTAAATGATAGGCCTACCCTTAAAATGTTACAAAAGTATGCTAAGTCAAGAAAAAACATATAAATTATCTGTGCTACAATTTATTGTAGGATCAACCCTTCTTTTAAATATAATTGCATGTTTTTGTTGGGTAATTTAAATTCTTTGCCATGTAAATTGTACACTGTGGCTTAACGTCTCTGTGTTTGCCAGTGTGGAATCTTGGGTCATTTTGTATGCAAATTCTGCTGAAAAGGAAAATATATTTATCTATTATAATTAAGTGTCTAAAAAAGCTCAGTGTTTTGTGTCATTTCCAGAATTCATTAGAGCGGTTGAGACATTTGCATAAAATGAAAGTTGCAGAAGCCTCATAAACGTGGGTAAGCAGCTCTATCTAGTGGCCAAATATCGGTACTGTCGACCAAAACACATCTTATAGGACCTTTCTTTTCTTTGGTGCTGTGTGATAATATGTATAAACATACAGATAAATAGAGAGAGATAATTTATGAAATTAATTTATCCCAAGTTTTTTTTTTTTTTTTTGCTTGAGGTACTTGAAATGTGAGTAGAGTTTAGGTCTAGTTGACTCTCTGTGATATAGAAGATATAATGTAGTTATTACGGACTGAGCCTCAGAAAACTGTCCTTTGTTTGTCCTCTTCTTGTGCTTTTATCAGGAGAAAAATGATTGTGCAGCAAGGGAGGGCTCGCTCACAGACAACAAAAATGAGTACAGATAATCGAAAAATGTGAAAAAAGTGCAAATGATTCAGCCCGTTTTTTACACAATTTTCACCTCACTTGACTTTATTTTAAACCTCCTTATGTTCTCTGTGTGTGCGAGTCCTTCCTTGCTGTGCTACAAGTTTTTAATGTAAAATCACAGTCATGCAAAAGTATTTCTTCAAGAGGCGTCTGAACATGAGCCAAATTGTTTCTGCAGACATTGAACTGCACAGATTATCAGTCTGCAAATTATAACGAGGTGATAGAACTAAAGTTATCTTTTACGGCCAGGAAAGTATCACTGTTTTCCCTGCAAAAACATCAGGTTTCCAACTTGCTAAACATAACAAGTTTAAATGAAAATACAGCTCTTCAAAACTTTTTACTGAAAAAAAAAAAAAATCTCAGCATGTCCAGCACATCCTTTTCTTTAAAAAACATTGATATGTGTTTAAAAATTTATATATGAAACTACAATAAAACTACAAAACTATGTAAAGGCAAACGTGTGAAATGTTTTTGGAAACATGACTTAACTTTAATCACACAACACAGCTATAGAAATAAAGGATATTCAGGGCGGAATGGTATAAATACTAAATTACATGTTGGTCAAAAAGCAACTTAAAGAACTTTGCCACAATTCTGAACATTATAGAGGATGTGGGCAGTGATTAATTTGTAGATTTATTGAGTTCAAATGTATTGCTTATTTTATCTGTTTATTTTTTTCATTTTCACATTGGCATGTTGTCACAATTTAATGCATTAAAAATATTTTTGCAAATAATATGGTTTCATTTTCACTTTGTGACATTTCCAGCAGGGATCATTTCCTTTTGTGACGTAACATTATATAACACAGCACGTATATAGAAATAAGGCAGATAATAACAGCTTTGTGGTATATCCTGAGTTTAATCAATCACTTTCCCTTAAAAGACTCTGCACACGACGACAGACTGAGCACTTGCATGTGGGCATTAATTGCACCATCTTTATTGATTGAAATGTGGGAAATGATTGTCTGGAATTCAACACAACATTTCCAGAAACACACTCTTGATAAATGTCTATAGGCAGTCAGATGAGGTTAAATGAGTTCATTGAAAAGTCTAATTGCAGCAGGAGGAACTGTTTGAATTTCAACAGCGATGATCTGGGAAGTGAACTCTGCGCTGTCCAGTGAAATAACATTATGGAGGATAATTACAGCCCTCCTGGCTTTGAGAGACATAAATGTTTATTCAGGTTGGGTATTTGACAATTTGTGGCTTCCGTAATCAGACTGTTTGGCTGCCTGGACGTTAAGTAGGACATGAGTCAAACTAATGTAATTGAATTACAGAGTGGGCTGGACTGGAGGTAGCTGCTCAGCCTGCGCAGCCTGACACAGATTCAATGTTTTGGTAGCAGACAGAGCATCAAAGCAGATTACTTCCCCACAGGAGACGCAAGCTAACCTGATTACTCCAGCTAAGCCAGGAGCTCTCAGGATGCTTTTGATATAAATATCAAGTTGTTGTAACATTTCAGTTAATCCCCTCAGGCTGGCTGATGTTTGGAGCGCTAATTTTTGACGTGGATGAGATGTTGATCCGGTGGTCTGCACCAACATTGAAAACACACACAAATACAGCAGTAAATTGAAAGTTAAGATGACTTGTGCTACTGTGAAGCTAAAACTGTATTTGCTATGCACTCTCCTGTCAGCAATGATTCATGTTATGTGTTAATCTCTAGTTTTTACTTTGTGACAGTCATTTTGCATAAGTCCTGGTAGAGAGAGCTCTTTTCCCAATCGGTGCAGGGACTTAAAGATTGTAATGCCACTTTATTAGTGAATCATTTTGCCATCCAGCCTCGTCTCATGGGCTGATCATCAAAAAATCTCATGGCTCCTGAGAGAGAAAGTGTATGAGAAGAAATTAATGGCCTTTCAACAAACTCCGATGCAAACACATCACTCAAATACTCAGAGCAATTCTAGTAGAAGAAAAATTGAGTTGTGACTGTTTTGTAACTCGAACCATGTGTTTGAGAGGCTTTGTGACAGGAAGGAAATTGAAAATATCACAATTCCATCATCACCATATTCACCCTGTGATCTTTTTTGCTCACATTCCTTGAATCCATCAGTTCCTGGATGCTGCTCCTTTGATACCAAGTCCGTCATTCTGTCTTTCAGATTAATTCTGACCTGTGATGACACACTTGCTTTTCTACTGTCATGAAATGTCAGGAATTCAAAGAAATGAGAAGAAGCAAATCTGAGACTGATTCAGCCCCTTTCTTGACAACATGTTGCTAATTGCTGTTAAAACTGGAAATCAAGCTAGCTGTAGCATGAGACTCCTAAGGAAGCAACTCTGCTGTACCCTCCCCTCTCTGTTTTTGCCCCGGCTAGTGTTTTATTTTGTTTGTTGTCGCTCTCTCTTTTAAGTCCAGTTTGCACCAAAGATGCACGAGAAGATGAAACAGTTGCAGGGAAAATTGTGGTGGTGTAAACTAAACTGGTCCATCTCAGCTTGACTCAAGTGACTGACGGTGGCCAGTTTAAGAATGTAAGGCACATCACTTGAAATGACCCGTGATTGGCCAAAAACGCCCTGTCATGGTCTGAATACCGAGCCTAGGAGAGGCGCAGAAGTCTAGTGTTCTTTCAGAATGCCTGAATTACAATATGCTGTAAGGTTATCATGGAATTTTTGCTCCATGACACTAAAAATCCTTTGCCTACCTCGGCTTTGAGGAGAGTTATGACCTGTTATGAAAAGTGACTTGCATTTTTCCTAACTATACACGTACAGAGCAATTTAAAGGTTCAATATCATTGTTCAGGACAGACCAGGCATTCACAACTCTAAGATG
>JAPZDX010000025.1:23731584-23744705 GCA_029783625.1 Naso annulatus | reverse complement strand
TTAAATATGTTATTGCATGTTTAATATTGTTCTATTTTAATGCGTATTTCACTCACACTTTGGATAATGTTAAAAAAATATATGTAGCTATGAATATTTAAAATTCTTAGTAACTTGGAGTAAAATTATGAAGAAATATTTCTTGATTCAGATCTCATCTGATTAGCCTACTTTGCAAAAGAAGGAGGTAAATAAACAGGAAAGCCTGGTGAAACCTCGCTCTAACTGACTTTATGGCCACCACAAACGCAAACTGCAGCCTCAGCTGAGAGTGTGTGTGTGCTTTAAACAACCAGTATTCATGGTCATAAAATTACCCAGACAAGATCTTCTCTAAACACTGGAAGAAATGCTAAGTGCAGGTCAACAAATGGCAGAAACACACAACAAAAAGACACTTTCTTTTGTTTAATTTTACAAGATTGAGATTCCTGCATTACACAATCATTAATGAATAAAAGAAAAGGAAAAATAAAGACCTTCAATCTAAAGTAAGACTTAATTAGAAAAGAAACGTTATGTTCATGCCAAAAAAACTATGCATTATTTGTGTGGTGTCACTGCCCTGCACACACAAACTGCAAAGGTTTGTGAGTCAAACCTTTGGGCTACCAAGTTGAAAGCATTTGAAATAAAGCACTGAAACTTGAGGAATTCATGAAAGAGGAGAACAGGCACAAAGAATGACGCCTGTAACTTCTTCTGTGGTGGTTATATAACAGAAACACAACAGGATATTTTTAAACCCTCCTGTGCAGAGATAGAGGAACAAACATGACACAGCTCGCTCACCTCCATCATCGCCTTTAGCAGATTTCTCATTAATGATGCACAAACTGTATGAAGTGTTTTACAGTGTTCAAGAGTCAATTTCCACTTCCTACATTTTTAACATGCTGCTGTAAGACGTCTTTTTGTGTTGTTTTTGAATCAATTATGTAGAGTTTCTGCGAATTTACTGACATTTTTTTGGTTGAAACTGAAGCCTGGTAATAACATTGGCATACAGGAGCTGAGCTGCTGGACTGAAGAGTATTTATTCAGTCCATTTAATCCTTTTTTAAATTTGTTGATTGAAACCAATGTAACATTAGAAATAGTTTTAAGAGTCCACAGCCAGGCTAGCAGCTCCATGAGGCTGTACTAAATAGTGTTTTGAGCTAAATGCTAATATTACGTGCTAACATGTCCCCAGTGACAGGGCTAACATGCAGGTGTTTAGCAGGTATAACTCTTAGGTTGACAATCTTCACTTAGCATGTTAGCTTACTAGTTTAGCTTGTTCAAACATGTTAAAATGATATATTTGATATCTTTGATACACTTTTACTATTATTGATAACCCAAAGCAACAAATTAGTTTTGAACAAGTCAAGAGACTATGGTCATGCTAGCTGCTCTACGAGGTGATACCAAATAGCTGAGCTAACAGATAACATTCGTTGTTCCCAGTGACAGAGCTAACATACAGATGTTTAGCAGGTATAACTTTAAGGTTTACCATCTTAGCTTAGCATTTTAGCTTACTATTTCAGCTTGTTACCATGCTAACATTTTAAAATTATATGTTTACTTTGATGCACTTTGACTGTTATTGATAAGCAATATTAGAAATTAATTGGCATTTGAACAAGTCAGAGGAGTCTACGGTCATGCTAGCAGGTGGTAATAAATAGTGTTTTGAGCTAAATGCTAACATCAGCATGCCAACATGTTCGCAATGAATGTGCTAGCATGCAAATATTTGGCATGATTTTTAGGTTGACCACTTTAGCTTAGCATGTTAGCATGCTAAAACTTACTAATAAGTAGTCCATAAAGTGCGACTGAAACTGCTGAGACTGCCATTCACAGGTACCTGGTCACTAACTAAAGCACTGAGTAGATAAGTATTGTGACCTCATGATGGCGCTAGATGTAAGGTAGGTGGGGACATCAAAGTGATGATATTTCATCCAGAAGCAAACATTGATCTCTGGACCAAATGTTACAACTTATTCACTACTTTCAGTCAAAACCCCTTTGTTGTTAAGTTAGAGGATAACCAAAGAGATGAAGATGCATGTAATAGTTGTCGAGACAGTTCAGTCTGGGTCAAGATGGTGGAACAACAGGCAGACAGTGTAATCATGCTGTTCAGCTAAAAATAAAAAAGAAAGGAAACTAGACCTTGTTTTATGGTGTAATAAAGTTTGTCTTTTTGACTGCAGCAAAAAACAGCTCTGTTTCAAAATAAGCCAGGACTTGTTTTCAGCCATAACTGTAAGAAAAATAGAATATTTATTTCTTTATTGCTGAGACTTAGGAATGCAGCATCGTTAAAAGTAGACCACACAAAAATGAGCATTCAGGCAATTAGAGCTGCTGTAAACAAACCTAAGAGCATAAAAAATAAAATTATGAGACAAACTGTTCATAAACTTATTTTTATTCACCAACATCCCCGGTTCAGCACCGACACATGGACATGTCGTCTGTGTATGCACTTTGTTTTCCTCTTTAGGGATTCTCACTGACATTTAACTTTCTGTTTTACCTTTAAACAAAGTGGTTATTTAAAGTCTGACCAAACTTGTTGACTCATTTTCAACCCGTCTGAACATCTAACAGCTCATATTTATGCCTCGTCTGACTATGTTGTGGTAATGTTACCGTTACGTAACATTTTATTAGGGATTTTTTTCGCTTAAACTTGAACTGCAAAATTCTTAAAACTCCACCAATTTCTAAAACTGTAGAGCACTGTCTTGCTTATTGCTTTGGTATCTTTTTGAATGAACTCTGCAAGGAATCCCAACTTGTGTAGATGACAAACGGAGTAATCTATTTAAAGGAAGTCTAGATGTTGAGTGATGACCGAGACAGGGAAAGAAACAGCCTGCAGGCACACAGAGAGAAACCATTGCTTTAATGCAGTACACATATTAGTGGACATTATGTTGTGCCACCCTTCCACTCAAACACACACACACACACACACACACACACTCCCCAGGCATAAATATTTCAGAGAGTTGTTGTTAGTTCCAGTCTGCTGGACGTCCCTGAAGTGAAGGAGCAAACACAGGTTTCTAGAGAAGAAGGACAAAAGTTCATGAAACATATAGAGTGAATAAAGAAACAATCAAGCTTAATGACTTTACAGGAGTTCTTTTTTGCATCTAGAGGATTATTTCGGGGCAAAACTTTGTAAAAAAAGAAAAAAAAAGATTAAAGTGTTCAAGTCAACATAGACTGAAAGAACAGAAGTCGTATTTCTTTAATCTGTGCTGAAAATAAACCGTCTCTGATTGGCCTCAGTTTGACCTTTGACTTGCTTCAAATCAATTAACTTCATTTTTTCATGAAGACACCAGGTGTTTTATCATAAGTGCTTCGATAATTTACTCCCAGAATATTAAAATGTCTATCCCTGAGTCTGTCAACTCTAAGTTATGTCTCTGCTACTACAAATAAGGAAAAAACATACTTGTATGAGGAGAAAGATGAAAATATTGTTTGTTCATGCACAAATTTGAGATTTTGGTCCATTTTGCTCTCCTAGTTTCTTTTTGTCAAAATTAGATAATTTCATATTGAGAGCCATAACCATAAATCACCACCAAACTTTCTCGTTTTATGTATTTTCTGAAGGTTTTTACAGAAGGTTTTCTTTATTGGTCCATTGCATGATTCATATAACTTTTTATTCCTAAAAATGAGGCAAAGGTTTGTTTCTTTTAAAGTGGTTAACAGTATATTTTGATTTATGGAGTGACCAAAAGAGATATCCTAAATGAGTCAAAAAACTTTTGAATCTGAGATACTGAATTTTAATATTTCTCTTCTGAAGATGTATTAATTAAATTAAATTTAAGTATGTGCATGTAGCAGGTTTAAGCAATAAATTTTGTCATCATTCCAATTTTCATCACTTAATCAATATCAGCACTTGAGTAACATGTTTTTGTCACCACTGGTACCTGAACATTTCTGCTACTGACCCTCGAGCTAAAGTGGCACCCTGTCAGAGTATGTGAAGATTTCTGTCATTTAACCACACATCTAATGAGAATGTATGAAAAACTGATCTCACAAAAATAAATAAACTAATTCTTCTAAATCGGACACTTTGTACGCTGAACCTCCAATATCCTCAAATTGTCCTGTTAAACCTTTGACTCCCATCATATCAGTTACCTTCACCAAGACACCAGATGTTCGAGCACAACAGCTTCAGGTTGTGATTTACTTAAATATACCAACATGTGTTTTCTTAAAGATGTTTTTAATGGCTTAGGAACAATAAAAAATTGTCTCTCATCAAGTCACTGAAGCTCGAAAAACAACTTTAAACGTTTAGGCTTTTTTTCCCCCAATGTATTCTCATTTGTGCTAGTTTTTAATTTCATAGAATTTTGACAAGTAAAATCAAAAATAATGAGCAGCCTACGAATGTCTTAATAGTTTAAGCACACATGCATTGGAGTGAAATAAACTGTCAATCATGTTTTGCTACAAAATATGATTTTAGGAGTCAACATAAGATCGATGAACATATATGATGGATGGTTCTGCAGTGCAATTTGTCATAAATTATCATAAGCTAATTAGAAAAGATTCAAACTTTTCTCTCAAAACATGACATTTTAATTTTGGTCTCCTCTTCCTAGCAGACATTTCACATTTTCTCCTGAAAGTAAATATGCTTCCTCTGAATATTTTCCTCCAACTCCTGACATATTTATCACAGCATCTCTCTGATCTGAAGAAAGCTGTGCTGTGAATTGCAACATAATTTTCTGCTTTCAAACGTCATGCAGCTCAGTAGCCTTGAAACTGCCAAGCGTGCTCCCTCATTTTCCAAGGGGTTACTCATCTGAATCACACAATTTCCCTGTCAACTGTTTGTGTACAGGCCTGAGGATACTGAGCAGGGAAGACTTGTCCAATCTGACAGGCAAAAAAAAGAAAATCTCTATTTTCTATGAAGGGCTTTGGGCTCTACAGCCATCAAAAATAGGCAATATGTTCACAAACTGACAAGAACGAGTAAAAGTCAAAGAAAACAAAAGATATGTTTTGTGATTGAGCTGTCGTATAAAAACACTGACGTCAGAGCCTAACGGCAAAAAACAAGAAAATTTCTAGTCTCTAATTAGATCAAGATGAAATAAGGAAATTGGTTTGTGTTGAAAAATCCTATAAAGAGTTGAAATCATGACACATCAAGCTTCTTGTTTCTCACTAGCAGGAGTTTTAAACTTAGGGGCAGCAGAAAAAAAGGTGTAAACAAAATAAATGACATATTTTCCTCTTTTATATTTAGCAGATTTTGAGCAATATAAACATTACTCTGAAGTCATGTTTCTGTTCCCCTGATGAATATTTCACTCTGCTTTTAGCTCTGATTAAGCATTTTGCAATTTCACTGAGAAATATTCAGGTTTTCATCAGCTTAATGCTTGACTACGGTACAGATATGATGTATTTTTTGACATTTTTGCTGAAGGCAGTTTTATGCTGTGAATAAACACAATGCTGATGAGAGAGTGAGAGGAGAGTACCTTTATGCACTGAAGTTTACAATTTCTCCTTTAAAGAAAATTAAGTCTAATGTATTCATTAAAGCCGAGGTAGGCAACTGAATTAGAGCTGAATTATGATATGCTAAAAGTTTTTTTATGGGATGACACCAAAAATAAACTGCCTAACCCAACTTTAAAGACAAAAATCTTTTAATAAGAGAATTTTTCCACTGTATTTGCTGGCTGGGTGACATTCAAAGAGTTGCATTGCGTTATCAGAGCAGAGCACTGTTTTATGAATGGAATGTGTGCAATGAAATATTATTTTATAAAAAAATGGACACAGTAATCAGCTGTGAATGCTACCAAGGTACATGCCAGGTTTCATCAGTTTTCGCACATCTTATCATCTCCCACGTAACAGAAATTGATCATGCATCTAAATTATGGCTGCACACACACATATGCACGCATGGGGCACACACACACACAAAGAAAACTTGGAGTGGCAGCATCGCCCCGTCCTGTAATTGCAAATTAGCGCTTACGGGCCTGCAGCTTCTGGTTCCGTGATTGCCAATTATGCATTACTCAGCCTGCATTCAGAGGCTGAGTGAAGTGCTTCTGCATGAGCCATCATGGTCAGCATCCTCATTGTTCATTATTAGCACATTATCATGCTGTGTGGTGAAATATTGATTTTGCTTGTCATTGTGCAGAAGTCATTCTCATAATGTGACGCAGGACTTGTTCTGCAGGAACATGTGCAGACGCTCTGAGAGGTGGTCGCCCCCCCCTCCTCCAACTGCATTGTCTCCTCACCTTCTTCTAGTGGCAGCTGCACTACATCAAATGAGATGCCATGTCAGGAAACACACACACACACACACACACACACAATCATCCTTCATATACATGCACACACACATATTACCATCTCCTTGTGCGTCCTACAAGGTTCATTATTTACTGGATTTAGGGAATTTTGGCTTGTTGAACGGACCTTTTTCACTGCAGATGTAATTAATAGGTGCAATTAATAAGATTGATAAGGAAAGCATCCCTTGCATTGTGCATGCTGGCTCACAGTCATGACTTACTGGGACACTTAATGGAGCTGAGCCATTGTTAAGGAAATTTATTTCACCTGCTTTTTCTGCTATAATAAGTCAAAATGTCTGCTGTGAAAAACGTCTATTATTTTCCACTTCGCTAATGTACCTCATCATTCTTCACACTGCAACAGCAACATTTCTTTCATTTAGAGTGCAGGTTTCCTTACTTATAATATTATATTTCTGTTGAAATTTTGGGAATTTTTGTCGTTTCATGCCATTAGAAGGATTAAAGTATTTTAAAAATATTTTTAGATTTATTTGATTTTATTTTTGTGTCTTATATTAGTTTTTATGCTAACTGCTTCTTGGACAATAAATCTTGAGCATGAAAGGCAAATATTTTGCTCATTTTGTTGAACCTAAAAAGATCAGGACGTTTCTGTTCAGCCCAGTAAACTAAGTTTAGCTTTAGTCTAGTGTGAACATGTGTGTTGATGCCTTTTCCATTGCATACTCTTCTGTTCTGCATACAGATGGGTATTAAAGTTCAATAACAATGAAACTAAGCACATCACAAAAACATGTCAGTATTGGACTGATTTAAATCGTAATTTGACAGTTTAGACCACTTATATTATAAGTAGTATTATAGCTGCAAGCTACATTAATAGCCTCTTGTTGGATGAAAAAGAGGGATGCTCAAAAAAAAAAAAGGCATTATCAGCACTAAAGAACTAATATTGAACAATGATCTAAATATATATAATTGGATGTGCAAACAACAACCTGTCTGCGTTTTGATGACCTGGAATAAAACCTGATTAAATGATGTATCAAATAAAGCAAAGAAATTACCAATGATCACATCTGAAGCTGTCTAGCGTCGGTTCAGGAGCAGGACAACACATCTTCTAACTTCCTATAAATACCCACCAGACCGTCTCCTCCTCTTTCATTCTCATATCCAACGCCCTTCCCCCCTCATTATTCTCTTTTCCTGTTTCTTCCTCTGCTTCCTCCTCTCCGGAGGGTCCTGAGTGTGTCCATCCTGGAGGGTTCAATGCTTAAGCTTTCTTAAACTGCAGAAACCTCAAGCAAGCCTCCTGCCTCATTAATTCTTTCATCAATAAACTGATAAATGCATCTTGTTGACATTGTTGTCCTTGCTAGTGTGGGCACTGTTGTGTCCACTTACATCGGCTAGTCTATGGCATGAGTGAATTTTGCACAAGCACACGGTTACATCAAAAACAAACAAAAAAACACAAACAAACATAGAGCTGTACTTTTGGAGGTCATGTAGGAACTGACTGCTAGAAGTTATGGTCATCATTATTCAGCTGTTGGCTGATGGAGCTTTGAAAGCATCTTTAAAACAAAGCTTCCTTTAGCTGCTTCACTCAGCCTTTTCTTTCTTTGTGCCTTTGTAGCTTCTGTTTACTGGGCACTGCCACTGTAAACAATGTGCATCACCTTGTGTGAACCTTCATAAAGAAACGGTAGCCTTGGCTAACAAGCCAACAATTAGCCTTTTGTGCTAGGGAAGAATAAGCTCCAAGATGTCTAATACAACAAACTTGAAGAACATAAGCACAGACATCTGCCCCAAAGCTTTAGCACATTACAGACACTCATGCCTAACAGTTAATAACAAGACAATCTCGAAAACAAACACAGCCATGATGGCAGCAGTTCTCTGTGTGTTAATTAGCAGAGTTATAAGGAACCACCGCAGGAAACGAGATTTAGTTTCAGCTAAACATGCTCAACAACCACAATAACTGCAATCCGAAGCTTACTTGTTACAGCAGCAGCCAAGTCAGAGAAAAGAAGAGACACGGAACAGAGCAGACATGGACCACTCCGACTCAATTTTCTAAAGTAAACCTTGTGTTTCCTCGCCAAACCCCAGTCACCAAATGTGCGTCATCACGCTGTTAATAACAAGGTGGAGAATATTTCTAAAATTTCACAAAAGAGGGAACAATCACGGCAGCTCATGCTGATTCAGCCTCTGGAGAGCTGTGACTTACATCAGCTGCTATTCAGTAGACAAAAGGATGTAAAAAAAAAAATTAAAGTAATTATGCAAATTTGTCAGATTGGTGAGCGTGATGGAAGAGCATCCGTGTCTGTGTGAAAAAATAAAATAAACAGCAGCATGCAGGTTTGCAGTTTTCCTGTGGGGAGACATGAGCTTGTAACTGGGAGGGCTGGCAGACTGGAGAGTACTCGTGTTTGAGCACTCTGAAAGAACTGCAAGGCCACAAAATGTGTGTCTGTGTGCAACGCGGGGGCCAGTAATAATACACCCAAACTGCACCAAACCTTTGACTAGAAGGTCTGCAGAAGATCCATGAAACTAAACTGTAATGAACAGAGGGCAGTGCCAGGTGATAAATCACATTATTTCCAGTTTTAACTTAAGAATCTGCAGTCATGCCTGCAGCTCTGTGAGGCGGAACTCAGGAGTAAAGCAGGAGTGAATCCTAAAACCAGAAAACAAAAGCATTGTTGTATCCAGGTAGCCTTGTCTTTGATACTTGTCTTGTTTTTTTTTTAAAATTCGGACACTTTTACATACTGTATAAGTCATTCCTAAAAACCTAAAGACGTCTTCTACAATGGGAGACATTTTGGGTTTACACGCTCAGGGCCATGTCTTTCTCAGGCCTCAGTGAGGAAATTGGTTTTTCCCTTTGTCTTTAACTTTTCAGTTTCATGTCGGCTGACCTACAGATTGTGATTTGTATGATCTAGTGTCTCATGCATCATTATGTTTGACCAGACTTTTTGTACTGTTCCTGTTGTTAACAGTTTCATGCAGTGTTGGTTTAACATCATTCTAGCCTTTCATCGAATCTGTAGAGATTGCTTACTCTATTTTTAAAGAGTACTTTTCCTGTGTGATTTATTTGTGATTATGTGTGCATTACTGGATCATTGCATGGAATGAAAAGGTTTAAATGCAGTTGCACTCACTAGTATTATGATTGTCTATGTACCTCTTTAGCTGCTCTTTAACACTTCATAGATGTAATTTGTATATATGATGAAGATTAGTGCTGCTGTTTCCTGTGATTATGATGTTTGTGAAAAGTACTGACTTTTTGTGATGTGATGCGGCATAGTTGCATTTAAACACCTGTGTTTTTTTGACTTGATTTTACCCCGATCAAGACTCATTCGAGCTGAAACGTATAGGTGTATCCAGTTTCTTATAAAGGATTTTTATTAATGCCTCAGATATTTACTCAAAACTGCAATTTTTGGTGCAAATCTTGGATTGTTTCTTTGGTAAAAGCTATTTAGCTTTTATTTTATTTTTTTAATAATACTTATTCATAAACACATTTCCTATTACTTTAAGTTATAAAGCTGTTAGCCTCTAGGAAAGTTATTTAGATCAATAAATAATGAAAATAATCGTTATTCGCCGTCCTGTAATTACCTGAAGGAGCAGACCTGGACAGTCGATCGTCCTCCTGCTTATTTGTTGAAAAGCAGGCAATAGCAGATGAAATATCATGTAAGGTCGATCAGTGTTTGTGATAACTCTGGAGGGCAGTTCAATTTATGGATTTGTTTATATCCTTTCTGCAGCCGCAGGGGGCACCTCCACGCACACCGCTCTGCATGGTAACGTCCAACAGAACAGAAACTAAAAGAACGCCAACATATACGTGTTCTGAGTGAAGGAAGTTCATAAAATGTTCAGTAATGTGAGTCCTTGATGTTCTGTTTTAAAAGCTCTGTAGTGACTTGAGCTTATTTGTTACAGAATTGACAGCGGACAGCTGGTAACTATGGAGAGCTTTTGTTTTCCACAATCATCAGGCTTCCTACTGCTGCAACGTGTTTTTTTTTGTTTTTTAATGCTGTTATTATCTCCATGGAGTGCTTTGCTCTTGGATAAACCGAACAAAAAGATAATTATAAGTTTCCTATTATATTCCAAAAGAGACTTTTAATATGTATGTGAAACTCAGGACTGAGTGTGTTTGTAAGCACTTCATCAAACTTATTAGTGTTGAGTTTCACACATACGGTGTTTGGCCAACACTTTCTCTTGATATTAACTTCAGAATGTTGTTCCCATCTTTCACGGTGTTGTATTTTTTGTTTTGTCCACAACCCAGACTGCTTTCATCCATCCACACACAACACTTCCAACTGTGCTCACGTAGGAGACAGGAAGTGTTTACCATTTCGTGCAGTCGTTGCTGCTTGAAATGTGTCATCGTTAGTTGTAGGGCATCTTTGTCGAAATTAAAACTGCAAAGTAATGACAGCCCTCCACATCATTTTCCTCTGCAAACCCACCCTGACAACGCAACACAAACACACAAACCTGGGAACAATGTAAGATAATGAACGGAGGGTGCTTTTGATTCTTGGTGTGTGGTTGTCTGTCACAGCAGAAAGACGAGCTTTATTTGAGGAAGGACTGAAGGCAGCAAGACAAAAGACTGCTGATCAAAACAGGAGAGTTTGGGAAATCCTACATCAGAGTGCAGATGATGAGATGACTCGGGTTGCTATGTGACACTCCAGTGACGATTCTCCCCGACCAATCAGTGATGTGCAGTGTTTACACTCCACCTTCCGGTATTGGCTCAGCTCCCTTAGATCCTTGAGTGAGGTAATACCAAAAAACATACCAGGAACCAGCTACTATCCACATCTTTTGCTAATAGAAAACCAAAAACAGTTCCAAGCGAGTCAAGTTGAGCAGACAGGATCACCTGCCAACACTGTCAGTTATTACAACCTTCTGCAGGTACACCTCAAGGGAAGATTCCCTGGAGGAAATCTTCAGGAAGTGATAAATAAGTTGTAAGATCAGCAGCCTCAAGTCAGATCAAAGCTCACCAGCCCGCACACTTCATGCACTGCTGCGGGAAGGAAGAAAAAAACAGAAATTTCTGCTACAACTTATCAAATTTCATTTTGTGACTTATGCAACCCCATCCAATTTTGTTCTGCAGCTAAAATTCTCTCTGCGTGCCTCAATGCGACCGCACTGCTTGCACCATCTATATTTACGTCCCTGGCAAACCACAAGTCAGAGCGTTTCGTTTGAGGACCAGTCTTTGGATATTACTCAGGGACTGCCAAATAAAAACACAGACTCTGTCTTCATAATCAGGCTGCAGGATAGTAGAAACCCTCCTCACAAAGTAAAAGCCTATTTCCAAAACACTCACCTGCCTGCTGCTCGCTAACAATGACAACATCTGGTGTGTCAGCTGTGAGGAAACGCATCACAGATAAACCAAGGCGGCAACAACCTGGGAATGTTTCTGTTTCAAATGAATGTTTTATTCATTATTTTTCAGCAGCTTACACAACTACGCATAAATAATCTATCTTTAAGTAATTGTAAAACCTTATGGGACAGACCTACATTAATACTAAAAAAGAGTGCAGACTGCAGCATAGCTTAAATGAGAACTTTCTTTGAGCAGTTCTGTTTAGTACAAGATGTCATTGATTTAGAGGAGGCTCTTGCTCAAGTGTCCAGTGTTTTATTGTATTATCAGTCTGCAGTGCTGTCTGAGGCCATTCATCAGCAACTCTCTGGCAGAAGTTGCAAATACACAGGATCTGCTAAAATGAAAAGCACTGGGCAGGATGACAACAGCAAGCCCATAACTTTTACAACATTTTTTTTTTTAAAGATGAAACTCTCCGTTTGCATCTCATGCCAGCCCCAAAAGACATTTTCCAGAGCAGCAACAGAACAACATCGCCAACAATCGACTCTGGAATGTTTGTGCTTTCTCACAGACGGAAAAGCTAATACAGGTTTTCAAAATATGAGTTCGACATTTTCATCAGCTATTTTAATGCTGTAGTAGTGAAAAACGTGTGGTACAACCATGGCACATAAAAACACACTGTCATTAATCATGTCTGAGATGTTGTTCTTCCCAAACATCAAGTGGTCGAACTAATTTTCCGCTGATAGCAGCAGTTGTTTTGAAGCTGTTTTTAGTCTTATGGCAGGATTATTGTTGACAAAGGGTACGTGCATTTAAAACTACATGTAACATTTTCACAATGAAAATATGATTGTTATAAATTTTTGTTGAGTTGTGTTCCCACAATATCTCAAATGTTTCCAGCAAACTTTTGATTGTCTCGATGGAACAACCACTTGTGGAAGAAATTACATCGCCTATTGTGGGTTCAAACAAGACATGAATATCTTTTTTGTGCGAAACATTTTGTCTTTAAAAAACATTTTTCTACCATTTTTAGGGTGTGTTGAAAAAAAGTAAACAACAAATAAAAACTGAAAGACTTCAATTGTAGTTGTACTGTTCCTCCTGATTATTTTCTCATTTAAATGTGACATTAGCCAATGGCATAAATCATAAACAATGTCTAAAATCTACCAGTACACCTAGATATTGTACATTTTTTTAATAAAAAAGAAATGTTACTCAAATAACTGTTTTTTAAAATTAAAAACAAGCATATTTATTTAACAACAGCCTACATTCACAACCCTGTCTAAAGCTTTTTGTTTGTTTTCCTTATAAACTTGTAA
>JAPZDX010000025.1:23698253-23721296 GCA_029783625.1 Naso annulatus | reverse complement strand
GAGTATGCTATTTAAAGTTCAATATATATCACTAATATACATCACTTGGGTGTTTAACATGTTAAAATCCAGCTAATCTGCTGTATAAACACTGAGTAGGTGTGCTTTGATCACACTTGATTGACAAGTGGTTTGGCTACACAAGCAAACAACCCCACAAATGTCATCACGTTTTAATTCACATGTTGCTAAATTTCTGTTGGTGGGCGTGAATGTGTGACATCATCCTCTTCCAGCTGAGTCCGCCTGCTTGAAATCAGTGAGACAAGCAGAAACAGAGTATTGCAGAAGTCTCTCCAAACTGCTCAAACTTTGGCTGAATCCTTTATGTACGTTGGATCTCATCACTCATAGTAAGAAGCCGATTGAGGAAATAT
The DNA here is from genome assembly GCA_029783625.1 of Naso annulatus. Taxonomy (NCBI): domain Eukaryota; kingdom Metazoa; phylum Chordata; class Actinopteri; order Acanthuriformes; family Acanthuridae; genus Naso; species Naso annulatus. The sequence continues at coordinate 23,720,919 of JAPZDX010000025.1, read as the reverse complement.
GTTTTCTGGGCTTTTAGTCAAATGTCAAAGACTGATTTATGATGATGGACTAGTTGTTTCAGCAGGAGTCGGTTCATTTTATCTGTACCAGACAGCTCACACTGCTGCGTTTTGGTACTGCAGGTTGAGGTAAAGCGGGCTGCCTCTCTTGGCTGGCACCGGACACCTCCCTTGTTTACATGAACATGTAAACTGTGTGTTTTCACGCATTGAAGCTTTTGCACATGTGGACAGACAGTTGTGTCTCCATCTGCGAGGAGAGTATTTCGGAGGCAAACTGTGGCAGCCGTGTCGGCGGGGAGAGGAGGGAGGGGGTGGAAAAGGATGAAATTTCAGATTCCTTTGACAGTATTGGATGGCTGGCCAGGAATGCACACCTCGTCTGGGTTGGGAAGAGCTTTGGGGATTTGGAATAGTTATCTGAGGTATGTGTGCTGGCCAGAAAAGACGTGTGCAACATGTTTACACTTTGGCAAATCATTAATAAGATGTATCAGAGGGGTAAGGAAGTTTTACTGGTGATTTAAGAGGCCGGATTTGAATGTTTGTAATTAAATTTGCTCTATTTTGACTCTTGGGAATTTTAACAACCTATTAAGAGGACAGATAGCCTCAAGAGATTTATACTTGAAACAGCAACAGTGTGGTGTGACGTCATTTGAAGGGTGGAGATTGGGAAAGATTCTGGACGGCGCATTCAGATGCCAACCCTTGCCATCCCAATAAACAAAGTGATCACTGTGTGTGAACAATCCCATGATTGTGAGTTAAATTTAAAAAATATCATGAGACTCCTTCTCTAAAATCATCAGATGTTGACCTACATCTGTCATCTAAGAGGACGTTAATAAATGGTCATCTTTTTTTGGGACCCATTTTAAAAGAAACTGTTGTTTCTGTGTGTGTGTCTCTCTGTGTGTGTAAGTCACCCAGATTTGGCTCTCACGCGCTCCTCGCTTCCTGACCCAGCAGTCTCCAGCACATTGTTTCTCAGACAGCTGGAGGCATTTGTCTGCTTGGGATCCAGCACAGAATTGATTGTGCAAATCCATTAAGCCGAGATCACATTCTTGCATCGTCCAGCATGTTTAAAGAAAAGCAGAAACAAGCACTTTCTAAACACTTAACGGGCCGTTCGAAAGTGAGTGGAAGTTTTGCTGAGGTGTTACTTTATTATATGAAGTAAGACAGTTTGTGAAAGACACCTGCTTCGACATCACTGACTGAGGCGTGGCCTGGCAGGAACATGTTTGGACATTCTGGCTTTTAAGAGAGCCTAATCCTGGAGCCAGAGTAATCCCTGAGTTTTGATAACAATGTGTTTATTCAGAAAATCACATCTTTTTTTTTTAAATATAACAACATAGGTCAGACTTAAACTATGCTATACTATCTATACTATCAGTTTTTATTGTTCCCCCAAACTAGCAGCAATACAAGAAACAATTTAAAGGAAAACTTCATTTAGCCGATGTGTCTAAAACCTCGATGTCTTTCTTTTCTCTGTGTCTTTAGGCAATTTAAAAAGTTATAACTTAATTTAGAAAAATTGAACTTCCAGGTAGATGTCATGACACAAATGTCGCTCTTTGCTAATGAAAACATTACTGACATGCTAACAAGGATACTGCTGACATCAGGTTCACTTGTCGTTTTGTAGTAGCGTGCTAATATTTGCCAGGTAGTTAGCTATCAGGCATAGCTGAGCTTTTGTGGGTATTTAGTTGGGCTGCTACTAACAATTCTTTTTATTATCGATTAATCTGCTGATTATTTTTACAATTATCGAGATCAGTCCATAAAATGCCAAAAAAGCGTGAAAAATGCTCATCTTAATTTCCCAGAGCCCGATGTGATGTCTTCATATTGCTTCTTTTGTCCAAGTGACAGCACAAAACACAAAGACTCCTCATTTATGATCATAAATGTCACAGAAAAGCAGCAAATCCTCACATTTAAGAAGCTAAACCAAGCAATTCTTTGTATTTTTTTATATGAAAAAAGACTGAAATGATTAATCGATTACCAAAATAGTTAGCGATCAATTTTCTATCCTCGATTAATCATTGCAGCTCTAGTATGTAGTGATGAACCAAGTATTGGCACATCAAATGTATACTAAAGTCAGAGTTACTGGGACTTGTTTGTTGGGAGACCATAAAGGTCTACACAGAATTTCAGTGCAATCCGTTATGTAGTTGTTGACATTTTTAACGAAAGGCATGGACGGACGGACTGAGAAGCGGTCTTTGCACTGGAGTCATGCCTTCAAACTGCAACCTGCGTAAGTAAGCCAACCAACAATTCGCTGAGAAATAGGATTCACAGAGCAGCTTCATATCAGGGGACATGTTGTGCACGTGGTAAAAGAAAAATGTCAGCTTGGTTTTAAGATCATTTGCGTCCACGCAGAATCCAGTTGTTTGAGCTCAATGAGTTCTTTTTTAATGTTTTCCTGTTCTCCACTCAGTTGTTTTGAACAAATGATTGGAATGGCCATCTCTGTATTTTTGAAAAATAATGAATTTACAGCCGCGGGGATCCCATCCTCAGAGGGTTATCTGTCTAATGAAAGGCTCCGCACAAATTAATGTAAATATGGCTGTCTGCAGCTTACATAAGAGGTCACCACTGTGCATCAGATGCTTGATTTGCTGCAAGCTTTTAAAACGAGCTTTATTTAATACTTACCACCGAGCAAAAACCATAATGAAGTCTCAGAACTGGAGTTTATGTCCAATCAGATAAAACTGGAGTGAGATGATAACAGACTGAGGAGGAAACAAGCATATGGCTGATGTAACGGGAAGAACACAGTTTAAGTTTCTGATCGTGGCTGTTCGGAACATTTGCTCTCACCACCAGTCACTCTTTTTCCTCATCAGTGTGATTACTTTGAACAAGATGATTGCAGTAACTTTATGCATAATGTAAGAATCGCTCAAGAAAGGGGAGGGAAGAATCTGCGAGATAGTTGTCTCTTTCACTTTGGATGAGCCGACGCATGAGTCAGCTGTTGTCGTTCAGCTCCGTGGCACTAAGCTCTCCTGACTTTGCAAAGATGCTGAGCAGGCTTCCTCCAAATTGACTGGATACTAAATGAAGAGATGGCGTTCTTCTAATGAAAAGACATCTCTGGTTTTCTCCTGATCACGTTGGAAAGCTTTGTCAGTATCACTCTGCGTGGTCATCTGTCAGAAGCTGAGAGCGGGACTCTCCAGTTGGCCTTTTGTCCATTAATAGAGCGGTGTCAAGGTCGGATGTTCGTAGTATATTTCACCTTCTGTTTTCTTGAGCTTTTACCGCATGCTCGTCAGTGTTTATGAGTGTATCTGTGTGTGTGTGGTGGTGTTTGGGTATGTGTCATGGATTTCAGGCTGCGTGCCCGCTCTATAAAATGAGCTGTGTAAATTTGTAAGGCGTTGGCTCGATGCCCGGTGCTGCCCTGTCGGCCCAGACATCTTCACTAAACGTCACGCTGAAAGCTTCACTTTGCACGTTGTGGTGGGAGCGGCGTCCGCTGCTGTCGCGAACACAACACGACAGATGGCGAATACGTTAGATGCATTTCATATCCCCCTTCTTCCCCTTTTTTTCTCGTCTCAAATAGTTGGCAACAACTTGGGCATATGTTGAGGACTTGAGCAAGAACCAGAATAGTTAGTATAAATGTCCAAGACTGCGGCGTGTGGGCTGAATTACCTCAAATTTTCTGGCTCAGGTATGCTGCAGGTTTGTCTGGCAAACTCAATCAGCTTTTCCTGAGCTTATTTTCCCTCCAGTGTCCTGCAGAGCTTTCTTTGTTTGCCGTCCTCGTCTTTTGACTCTTTCACAGGCCGAAAGAAGCAGAATTGCAAGAGAAGAATGACTCTTTGTATTACCCACTTGCTGTCACTGTGGATTTGATTGTCTCAGTGGGCAACGTGGCCTCAGACACAGCCTTTCATACGCACTCACACACGGTCACCCCTGTGGATAGACATGCCTTTTGGCAAGGCTCCCAGATGGCACTGCAGGTTCTTTATGGGCTGCAGCCATCAGAAGGGTTTGATGGACTTTTTGAAAGACTGAGCAGCAACATGACAAAGCGGCAATGGCTGGAGACTGTTTGCACCGATTAATGTCCTGTTGAGGGTTCAAACTGCTTAGAAAAAGTATTCAATAGAAGGTTAAGTTTGTAGAAGCTTTGCAAAAACTGTATTCATGAGGGGAAAGCTCCATTTTTATGAACTTCATGTAGTGCTGAAATGACCAGTTGATTAAAAATGGAGCTGATTTGAGACAATAATAATCAAAGTTTTATCCCAGGCTCTAAAAGGTCAAAATCCATTGCTTTTTTTAATACAAAGTTTAGGATTTTAATTTGCAGTGTTGCCTGTGTATGGATAATATTATACGTTGTGATATTTTTCACCCAATTTCTATAATATTGAAATTGTCACAATGCTGCGGAAATGTGAGTCTACCAAGTGGAGCAATCTGTCTGTAGGCTTGGGTGTGGGACACGAGTCAGTGCAGAAGCATAAATCAGGTTTATGTGAGTAAAAGACAAACATTAGCTAGAACAGTCTGATGAGTTTAGAAAATGACATCACTTTACTCTGTAATGCAGTTTTAAAACCCAGAAACACTTATGCCACAATAGCTTTATCCAATATCTAAGGCGATATCTAGTCACAAACGACGATATTAATGTAATATCTATACTGTTCAGCCTCAACTTAAAGTTAGCTGCACATTTAAACTTTACCCTGTGCAGTTTTCAGCTGAATTTATCTTTCAAAAAGGAGTGATATCGAGTTACAGAGGGTAGTTGGTATTATAATGAGGCACATATTTTTATACTTTTACAGACATTTATTCTGTTTTCTGTTTCCATGTTATGTACTATTACATAATATTAATAAAATGTGCATATTTGTACTTACTTTGCTTTTTCTTTTTCTCTGTTTCTATTTTTTAAATAATTTCTGATGAATAATTTCCCCTCCAGGGGTAATAATGTTTTTCTGATTCTTATCTGGTATGTATGATATAATAGAATTGTTATGCTTTTAAAGCTGTGTTAAAAGTATAAATTGTCGGCTCAAACCTTTCCCTTCCCGTGTATTTTTGATTTCTCTCAACATGCTCTTTACTCTGACATATTGTATATTGTTGCAGTGAGGTCAAATGTATTGCAACTAATGAACAGCATTTAATGTTTTCAGGCGGATCTTATATAATGTGACCTCACTGTAATAGATTCTTTCAAACCATGAACAGAGTCACAACTTCCCCTCCTAGTATCCAGCAGGAAGTCATTGTGTCAGTGTTCGGTACGAGCAGCACACAGACCCTGACACCAGCCACCTCTGCTCCCATGTGTTTAAGGATAATGAACTTTGGCTAAGATGGCGGGTGCTTGAAAGGAAATGGCTTTGGAGCCACAGGCGTACTGATAGGCTGTAGAGCAGCCAGAGGAAGTCTCATTAAAACAGTGTTTTAGTGTTTTATGACAAAGCTAACAACTCATGTCAGCTCCATTAAGGAAAAGTGGTAGTTGAAGAGTCCCATCATGTGCAAGGTGACCGATTTTATCTGTGCGACAGCCACCCGTGAAAAAGCCCTGGATGCCCGGAAGCCGTCTCTGCTCTTGGATCGAGTTTTCACATCGATTAATTGATTTGTTCAACCCCCTTTTTAAATGTTAAATTAACTTGGATCCAGATTAAAATGTCACCAATATTTAATCCTCGGATTCTTCATCGTGGGCCAGTTGAGCTGGAAGTAATTTTACAAGTCCTGCGAAATGACATTTTCCCCAACGGAAACTCTTATGGCTGTCTTCAAGCTGTTGGTCACAGTGGAAAAGAAGTCGTGCCAGCACACACATAACTCCACAGAACAGAAAATGCATTTGTTGGCTATCTCGCTTCAGTGAGTGTTTATGTGTGAAGCTGCACATTAGCACTGGAACAAGCAGATTCCATGTCTTGCTTGCAATTTAGCGTAGACAAAAGGTTAATACAGAATTGAAAATGTTAGCTGTCGTCGTGCTTCGCTGAGTATGGATGTGATGCCAGCTTACAGAATGCATGCTCATGTTTGCTTTCTCACTGGATGCCATAGGGCTGATTTTAATGGGCGTTCAGATGCAAACAATATTTATATTGCAGGGAGAGTTTGGCTTGCATGTTTAGGTGCCGTTATAGTTTCTTTTCTATGTCTTTGATATAATCTCAAGGCTAAACATTTAGCTCTTGGCTAAGTTTTTTTGTCCAACAAAAAGACCCACTGAATTATAAATGACTGTGTCTGCTCTGGATGTTTCTGTGAGCTCAAATCATCCGTACTGGGGCTGTTAATGGATGCAATTTGGGTTGGATGGAGACATATTTAAACGCCTACACTCTCGACCAATTGGGACCAATGAACTGAGAATGATGCGCCTGAAGAAAATCACTCTTCTGTTCACTGCGACTGCGTGTGTTGTGTTGCATCTCAGAAAAATACGACTGACTCAACAGTCAAATGATGTCAGACAGAAGTTTTGATTCTGCGTTGATGTCTGAGAAATTTTTTAATCATGACTGACAATGAATCAACGCTGACTCAAGCATTTTGAATAGGATGTGTGGGATTGAAGGATGTCAGGTTTTAATAGTGAAATAACTCTACACTAATTATTTACAAGAAAAAATACATTTTTGTGATGCTGTTTTTTATTTATAACACATTTTACAACATGATAAATTTCCCCAAAGTGTAAATGAATTAAATGAAAACTTGATGTCATTTAAAAAAAAAGATGATTTTAAGATAAGCTATAAGGATTTTCAAGTTATCTCAAGCAGATGCACACTGATACTCTTCTATACACATCTTAGTTTCTGTTTTTTTTGTTGTTGTTGTTTTGCTTTAAAAAATTTGTGTTTTCCTGCCAGTAAGGAAGTGTTTTATCTCAGAAATGTTTATTTAACAACAACTAAACTCTTCTTACTCGTCTTAATAAGCAAACACAATCACAAAGATAAAAACATGGCACATTTCCCTCCTCCTTCCTTTTGTCCTCAGATGTGTCCTCCTGCCTCTCTTGAGCGTGAAGCCTCCTCAGCAGTCTCTCTTCTTGCTGGTGGACTCCATCGATGAGGGCTGTCAGCTGGGCGAGGGGGAGCAGAGATCCTCCCCCGGCTCCCCCAGGACCATCGCTGAGCTCCTGGCCAGTCACCACGAGTTCCTGCCTCCGTGGCTGCTGCTCATCTGCTCCGCACGGCGACAGAACAAGGCCATCACTAAACTGTTCACAGGTAAACAGTCCAGCTCCTCTCTTAAATGGATTACATCACTGATGGTCAGTTACATTCTGAATGTTGAAGAGGTTACATGCAAAATGACTTGATGTTTTATTTGTGGCATCGCTGTCAAAATAATGGTGCTACCTTAAACAAAACTGAACTGAGCTGATGTAAGAAGACAGTTGGATAGATGAGACAATATTTGCGCCTGTCAGCGCTGTTTCATGCTTGTTTCCATTCCATGTCAGCTATTTTTCTGTGTGAATGTGATACATTTCACATTAAAATGTGGTTGCAAACAAAGCCCGCGGCGGCTCCTTTTCTTTTTCCGGCTGTTTGAATAGCAACGACGCAAAAGGCTTTCTAACATCACGACATGCCCAAAGAGATTAAGGTCACCATCGCAGACCTCTGTGAGAGTTGCAGCGCTTCCTTGATGTCCTATGACACTCCACCATACTGGCTGCTATTATCTCCCTGTCAGTCCAGCAGCCTACTCTGTGATGATGAGCTGGCATAACATTAATCGAGAACCTGACTGTGTGGGAGGAAGTCTCCTCCGCAGACTCGCACTGTGCTGCATGTACGCTCTCTACCTTTCCAAAACCACTGAATGTGGGAGCTTCTCGGGCCCTCGGCTCGCCTCTTGAAGCATTACGTAATATCTCAGCAGTCTAAGCAATCACTTCTGAGATGCATGAAGTCAGGGTCACTGTTAAACGAGCACATGGGTTTTTCCTTCTTTTGCTGCATAAATGATGTTTGCAACATCCATATTGGTGTCCAAAATAATTGTAATATTGTATTAGTAAGATTAGATTAAAAAAAGTTAACACTTTCCATGAGGCCTGTCTCTATAATGCATTATAACACATAATGAACCCATTTATAAATTTATAATGCATTATATGTGGTTATGGTTAGGGTTAACCCTAATCCTGCCTGTAACTATGATTATACAGCACTATAGGCACATTACAACATGTTACAAGTGTGTTCATAATGCATCATAAATAGATGCTGTGTTACTGAAGAAATCAATTAAAAATCTATTAAATATAAAACATAATTCAACTTTCTCATTTTGCACATTGTCAGTATTACGTTACATATGAAAACAGCATAGCCACAGTTAGACAAAGGTAGAAGTCTCGTCTCTCCAGGAACCTTTATGATACGAAAATGACCTGGTTGTGATTTGTCTCTGTCAGGGAGTGTGTTGTGAACAGTAGGGACATTATAACATGTAAGAATTTCAATGTTATTGTATTAAAATGTTGCTGAACTTGTTGACAGGTGAAACCTGTGAGTATTCAGCTCCAACAACAGGTTTGACAGCATTTAGCTTGTAGTAGGTGTTGAGTTCAGTCTCTGGCGAACATTCAGAAGAAAGCCCTGATGCTCCACAGGTGTGCTCAAAGTGAAGTGGAAAGGAGCGGAGGCATGTTTTAGACTAGCTGGCCTTTAACAAATGCTAGATTTAAGGAAAACAATGTAAGCTAAAAGAGCACTCAGAGACTGCGTAACACGCCAAGGCAAATCTACTCCTCAGTGAGATGCAGATCTGCAGCCAAAATATGTCTGGATATAATTTTAAAAAATATTAGAATTATATCAAAACATGTTTGCGTGTAGATGAAGTGTCATTACCTCTCAATGATTACCTATGAGTGTGCGGCAGTGTCTGTATCAGTGTGTTTTGGATGTTTCTTGGCATCAGCCTTATGATAGTGAACATGTAGCCATTAACAGTGCACAGTGTGTGGAGGTTTTGAGGTCCAACTGCAGGCTAAAGGGAAGCAACCGGCCTACGTTGTTGTCTGCATCCTCTGCTCTATCTGTCTGTCTTGTATTTACAAAGATTTTCATGTTGGTGTGTGTGAGACGTGCGCTTCATCTGCTTCAACATCCATCAACATTATAAACATTCTGGTGCCTCAGTGTTTCTTCTGTATTCTAAGCTGAGTAACCTTTTGATTTGTTGGTTGGACAAAACAATGAATTTGAAGGCACCAATTTGGATTATGGAAAATGATGATTAGTCAAGAATATAATTGCTGTATTAAAGTTGGGGTAGGCAGTTTATCTTTGGTGCCATCAAGCTAAAATTCCATAATAACCCTTCAGCATATTGTAATTCAGATGGTCTGAAAGAACACCAGACTTCTGCACCCCTCTGTGGCTCTGAATGCTCTGTATTCAGGCTTGGCCCTGTATTCAGACCATCACAGGTTTTTTTGGCCTATCACAGTCATTTCAGAGTGCGCATATTCCGATTGGCTGCTTTGCGCTGCACTTCTTAGCAACAGGGCGGACCAGTTTACTCTGCAGCATTTTTCACTGCAACCAATTTGTCTCATTGTGAGTCTTTGGTGCAAACTGGACTTAAAAGAGAGCGACAACAAACAAAACACGAAACACGAGCCGGAGAAAAAACAGGGAGGGGAGAGTGCAGCTGAGTGCGTGACTTCCAACTGTTGCCTAAATCAGCTTTAACAGATAGTTGTTGGTTGCAACTATTACAAACAATGCAAAATAAACATCCATTGATCGGCAGTTGGATGTTAAATTTTTAAAAGTCATCAGTTCTAGGTCTCAGATGATTACATCATTTTTATTGTGACGGTGTGATTTGCGTTTTCACTTCAAACACTCTTCAAAACAAATTTTCATTATCACAATTTAACAATTTTAGCAGAACTGTCTTAAATGAAGCCCCAAATGTAACAACAGAATGACCTCAATTAGCCTGCTGTTCTTTCAAAATAAGATCTAATCAAAACATGGTTTTGTTAGGATCTAGTTTTGAATTTTTGGATTTTTCTCACTGTTTTCTATGTCTGGGCTTCTGTTTGAGACAGCCGGATGATTGTCGTTATATTTAGGGCTCAAACAGAGTGAAGGCAGAGTCGGTCAGTCAGTTCAGACTCTTTATTTCTGAACTACTTCAAACCACTTCAGACAGCCACATGAAAATAAAAGGTCAGTAGCTTTTCAGAATCAAACGGATGTCATTTTTGTATCGATCGGGTATAATTTCATGATGTAGTTCAGTGTCACCATCATCAGAGCACATGTCTGTCAGTAGAATGATTGCCAGGTGTTATTCACACCTCAATCCGACAATGTAGTTTGAAAGTAGGTTGTAAATGATCGGGTGCAGCATTTGGGATTAAGTGAAATCTTAAGTGCAGGCATCAGACTGCTGTAAGTGCAGTTCGGATGAGTGTAGAGGTGATTGGTGTTGACAGTGGCAGCAGGGGGGAGTCGGGATTGAGGACACCAGAACTCACTTTTGTTTTGTGGGCGTCGTGCATCCAGTTCAGCAAACCAACTGTGATGCAAGCTGCCCACTTCGTAATCACAAAGACATGCCCACCCACGCTTTCCTCTAACATCAAAGTTTCTGTGTAGGTGCGTGTGCGAGATTAGATTCTGGATTGGTACCACAGTGCAATATAAAGCATCCTCACAGCATTTTCCAAAACTTTGAGCCTGCAGACAAAACAGAAGAAGAAGTTTTATGTTTGATTTCCTGCAGCAATTTGCATTAAATCGTATTTTCTGGTTTATTCTGTGTGTGTGGGCTGTGTCTGTCTCGAACCATAGATTCAAATCGTCTGGTTTTATTTGCAGTTGCTCATAAAGTTGACAGTGGAGTCACCAGGGGAATAAATAGCCGTATATGCCAAATGTAAATGCTAATGGCAAATTTTTTATCTATAACTTGCGTCAGAGTATCTTACAATGATCCTTCATTGCCTGTTTGGCTTTTCTCCTCTCATGCTGCTCGCTGATTCTCTGTCTGCTCTTTTTGTTTTTGATTTGGTTTGAAGGGAATTTCATCTTGGACCAATCTGATAAACAGCAGTTATCTTCTTTCTTTTCTTTCCTTTTTCTTGTGGACTGGCTCTCATCTTTTTCCCTTTTTACTGCCTCTTTGTTGATGGCCAAGCTTTTGCAAAAGCTTTTATTCCAATTGCCCAGCAATCAGTTAAAAAAAAAAAAGGAACGTTCTTTTGAACAGAGGAACAGAGCCAAACTCACACATCAGACGTGATGCCCCCGTCTGAGAGGAGTGAAAGACATATGTGATTTTGTTTTTCCTTTTTTCACAATTTTCTTTTTTGGCCTTGTTTATGTGAACACGCTGCTCCAGATTTAAAGATTTCATTATTTCAGTGTTTCATTGGGTCCTTTTGAGTTTGTGCATTGAGATGCTCCCACAGACCGACAATGAGCCTTGACCTTTCTCCTTCGCTTTCAGCAGCGTCTTTGTTTTGTCTAGATTCACTCTTCCGCTTTTAGTTGAACACTGGAAATTCTTCTGCTAGGCTGGCTTTCTTTTCCCTCACACATTCACAGATGTAGACAAAAACACATTAGCCCACTTACCTTGTCCTCCATTAGCATGTGCGCCTTATTATGAATACAGCAGCGTGAACACTTCTTCTTATTCATGCAGCCACGGACTTAAAATAGACCAAAGGACTTCAGAGTCTGAAATTGAGGCCAAGTGTCCCCTAAAAATACCCTCCATATTGTTTACAAGTCAGAGATGGCGGTGACCTGCCAAAAAGACTCCACTTTCATGCTCTGTGCAAAGCCAACTTCTATTTTATACGAGCGGCTCATTTCGTCTGGGGTGGAGGTTGTGTGGGTTTCCCAGTATACTCTGGTCTGCGGTGATGGGAGCTTGTGTGAATATAGTGAGGATGAGGTTAAGGAAAGACCTTTAACCCAAAGGTCATTTTGCAAAAAAGTTGCTGAACCATACGTCCACACTGAAACTATGACGCTTTATGAAAAAAACTTTTAAAAGAAAGGACGACTTTTAGTTGTCTTTGATTGTTTTTAATTCACTGGAGTATGACGCATACTATCTGCAGCAGCTGGAATGTTTTTTTGTAACTAACAGATAACTTTTCCCCAGGAGCAAAACCCTGAATTCCTCTTTCCTTGCTCAACTGTTTTTCCTCATGTCTGTCTCAGAGAGGAATGTGCTTTGGGAAGTTTTCAACACCTCTGAGACCGAGCAGGAAGAAGGAGGCATTCTGACTTCTGCTGCAGAATGCGTCGCTAGCATCCGCTCGGCTAAAGCCTCGCAAACAAAGACTGTTCTGTTTGTGTGAGACAGAGTACAAGAATTTTGCAGAGTATCCCTCTGGCTGACTCACATTATGTTATCATTCAGGGGTGATTAAGCCTCAATGTTCACATATTGCCTTTGAAATGGATTAAAGAAATCAGTCCTGAGATGTAAATAAGCGCAGAGCCGTACTTAAAACTGAAGTCAGACTGCTTCTTTATGCCCCCGGTGACAGCAGAGAACAGGGAAAAGCTTGCTTCTGCTGTGCATACCCCCTCTGTGTGCTGTGCTACTGTAAGGCCATGATAGGGGTAGCGGAGTGGAAACACTTAGGCAGCGATTTTGGTTGGAAGTCGGGTAGAATCTGTGCCAATTTAACAAGGCCTCAGGCAGAAGGGAGAGAGCACGGGAGAAGGGGAAAGGGCGGGCGGGTGGAGGTGAAAGACAGAGGGTTGGGCTTTTAAATAGAAACAGCATCTCAGACATGTAATTTTTTTACAGCTCATACCTCGGGCTCTCATCTTTTCCTTACTCGTGCATAAACGATAAAAGTGACGATTTCTCCAAATTGCACTGACTTAGAAATGCATCTTTATGATTCAGATATGAGAAATAAGCCTTTTTACACATATTTTAAAGCAGAAATTGTCATTGTTATTTTTAAAGACTCCTTTTTTTTCTTTTTTGCATTATTTTTAAAAGAATCACTTCACTTATGGCCTCATAAAAACAATCACAGACTATTTTTAATCCCAATCCCCTCGCAGTGTTTGATTCAGCCTAGTGTGTGCGATCTTTTTATCGTGTGGAGGCATCACTGAACTGTAATGGCTGCCATCTGCCCAATATTGTTTACAGTGCAGGCTTGTCAAAGTCACTGTTTCTCAAGCAGCAAGTGTGTGAAGGGGCCCTGCCAGGGAGTACTGCATGTAGGCTTAGTACATGAAGAGGGTATGTCTGTAAGTTTCATCAGATTTTATAAACAATGCTAACTTTCAACATACATAAGTGACAGGTGTCCATAGGTCCGTAAATGTATGGGTAATGCCTCCAGTGTCCAATGCAAAGAAATGCATTTCTTTACAGGATGGAAACGACCTGTTTTAAGCCTGTATTTCTTGTCAAACTGATAAGACAGTCCAACTGCATGTAACCAATTTGTATCAGAATAAATTTACTCAGATCCACAATGTGCCAGAACTAAATAAACTAGTTCTTTTTAATTATACCGACTCACTTGAATCAGCATAAGCAACCAAATTGAACAAAATAGCCTGTTAGCTAGTTAGCGGCCTGTTTGCTAAGCTAGCATGATGTCATATCTCTCCGAAGTCTTCAGCAAGAGTAAAATTTTTTGAATGTATTCGACACATATTCTGGAAGAATATTAACGAGGGGAGAAGTATTACAGGCACAACAGATATCACAGAGATTTACATAGAAATGAACAGACTTCCAGTTGATTTGCCTCAGTACACATTAGTATGTGGAGACAAGGTGTAAGTATTTGATATGAGAGGAACTGCATCTTATCATCTTCCTCAGTATCTTTGGCCAGTCCTTGTCAGACATCAGCAAAATATAGTGATGTAAGTTACCGTGGTGACGTAGGTTGCAGCACTGATGCCCTCTACTTTTCTTCCTCGACATAAAGACTTTATATGTAGCCTAGCTGTGTCATAGAGCAAAAACTTGTTGATGTTTTTAGAAAGGTTTAGGAAATTGCAATTTTGGCACTAAAGCACAGAATTTGATTGGATATTTGATTGTTTGGATTTGAATACAGAGGAGGAACACCACTGGGAGGCCATAGAATGATATGAAACCCTCACACAAAATACATAAAGACCCAAACAAACCTGCCTTCTCATGTTAGCAAACCTATTTCTTGTGCATCATTAAGTACTTTTTTTTCTTTAACGTGATATTTTAACCCATTGTCTAGTGCATCTATCCAAAGCAGCTTTGAATAAGCTCAAGTATAAATAAAATCTGCCATTTTGCCTTGTGACACTCAGCTGCTAAGTCATGTAATGTCACAACGACAGTAGTCTGACTGCATCTCTGAGCCAGTAGAGCTAGAAGTATAAAGATATAGGTTAAACAGAGACACAGGGTTTGAGATGAACAGTTTTAATTGAACCTTTAGTCAGTATTAATTCTGTTAATCAACTCAGAATTCCTTAGACTCCTGCTGAATTAATTTAGCTTTTAATTAATTTGCAAAAGTTACAAATAACTTTGTTGTAGAACTAAACCCCAAAAATTAACATTTACAGAAACAAAACTCTAGTCTGGTCACTTCATTCCTCATCTCTCACTTCTCCTGTTTCCTGTCATCTCACACCATCCCTATAAAATTAGACTCAAGATTTGTCAGATCTTACGTCAGCCAAGTAGCCACCTTTGAAAGAGGATGTAAAAGACTTGATGAGATTCTTTATCTCTCATAAAATCTTGCTTTTTTAACAAATCAAAACGCAGCCCCATGGAGGTAAAACTCAGATGTAATAAGATCTGAGACATTGCCACTCAAATCTCTCCTCCCGTTTGGAAGCGTGTCGTGACAAATCTGCAAGTACAGGAGGAGGTAAATGACAATGATACAGCCCAGTTTAAAGGTAACACAAAACAAAACCTTGTGCAAGCTGTACTTAGGATTTTGCGAGAAAAGCCAACATGAGTGAGGGATGAGGAAAGATGGAGAAGGTATGGATTTGTCAACTGCAGTGCCAGTAGTTATAATAATATAGTATCAGTGTGCTACTGGAGCCGTGAAGGATAATAGCTCTCTTTAAACAGCCACATTCCTTCTCTGCAGTGTTACAGTGACTCCAATTAGATTGATTTCTACTATCATAAAATACATTATTATTTTCATTCTTTTTCCCAATTTTACTCTTAATTCTTCCCGTTGGTCGCAGGGGGCTTTTGGCAGGCCATGCTGGTTTGTGCCAACAAGGAATTTGGAAAATAGCCACTCACACACACACACATACACACACAAAACCACACATAAAAGCCCCCGTTAGTTATGAATCACAGCTGTAATTAAGATGGTTATATTCCTGGCTCAGTCTGAGGAGTGTTACCGAGGCATGTGGCCACTTTAAGAAGACACTCATCCTGTGAGGCATGTTGATGGAGGATTTACTCATTTCCTTCCTAAAATGACACATTTGCTCATGTTCGGAGTTTTTTACCCTGAAGTAGTGAGCAGGACTTCCACAGCCCTCAGTGTGTAGATAAGTCGTTACAAATTCTGCAGCCTCTTTGAGGAAACTTTGGGACTCTGAGGTGGGTCTGTGTTTTTGTTTCCTGTGTTTGCGTCTCTTTGGAGAGAGGAAAGCCCACCCTGCTACTGACACGAACCACATCTTCCACCTTCGTTCTGCCCTGCCATGAATGGAGCTTTCTTTACCCGCCGAGAGACAGAACTGATTTACCATCAATGATCACAAATGAAAAGAGCGGCCCCGTTTAAAGCATGCGCCCTCCTCCACCTCTCTGAGCAGCCCTTTGTCCGGAGGCCTGTGCACGAATCCGACACAAGGCACGCTCGCTCCTCTGCAGAAAAAAGGTCAACAGAACTCTCTACATCTCCCTGGATGTGTTATTTTTTTGTATGCCTTCTATTTGGTCAAATGTGAGACCTCAGAGGAGGGGCCACGAGATCTTCTGGCCGACTGACAACACAAACACAGTCGTAAAGCAGCGAGGATGGTTTATTTCTTCTGGGCTGTGGAATGCTCCCCGAAGAAGGACAAAGATGGCTCTGCTTACTGAGTCCCCAGTAAATGACATTTTGTGGCGTCATTCAAACGGTTGGCTGCGAGTGTATGAATCCAGCAAATGAAGTTGAGACTTATGCATGAAATAAAATGAAATTGCAAGCTTTATGAGAAATTAAATGCCAAGAACAATTTTGGTACGGAAATATGAAGAAGCTCCAAGAAACTCTTTATTTAATACTTCCAAACCGAGAGACTTAATTGCAAAACACTAAACCAAAAAGCACATTCGACAACTATCTCATGCTACCAAAACAAAATTAAAGCCTCCTCTGTCTTCTTCTCTTAGAGTTTTCACTATTGATTGTCTCTGTGCATTGATGCCTGTCTTACCACAAGAAGAAGCACATATTTAATTAGCTTACCTCCCTCTGTTTTTGGATTTGGCTTACACAGACAAGCTGATTTATGTCCATATTCATGTATGAGTTGTCGTCTGCGAGGCTGCATGTTGAGCCTCACTTTGGATGAGCTGAAGACCATAATCCTTGCTGAATACTGTAATTTACCACCATGCAGTCTGACAGCCGGGCAAATTACAGGTCTACCCTGATTGTAACACCTTGGTTGCTGCACTGCAGTAACATGATACTGAACATGGCGGACGAACCGGCTGCACTCTTGCCACCTGAGGTGATGCCCTTTGGTATGTGGCATGCCCCTGCCACATTTTTATAGATGTGAGATTTTTATTTTTTCAAAGCTTCAGTACAGAGCAGAACTTGTCAGTTTTTGCTTTAATTGAAGGGCATTTAAATTAAGTCTTAATTTACCTTTTGTTGGATAAATGCTGTGGAATTCCTGGCATGTTTTAGACTGATTTTGCTGCAGGGATACAGGCCTCTAACGTAAGTCGGGGATTTTTATACCACGCTGCCTCTTGACCTGCATGCCAAGGATGACTTTGCAAGTACCTGATTCCACAGCAAGCTGCCACAGCTTTCCTCATGCTGGAACTAATGTCTGGACATTTCCCTGTGAAATCTGTTTAAAACCGTTCCAGACCTTCCTGGCACTGCATGTTGATATCAGATAGTGGCTTGTTTGACTTAATGGCCAATAAAACACAACCGACATGCTAGACTGAGTCGTTTTGTGTGCAGGTGAATGGAAACATGTGCCGGTAGGGCTAAACGAGGTCAGTGGGAGGTCAGCCAGTGTAATGATGAACAAAAGCATGGGCAGCGATTGAGGAAATTTGATGCTGTGTTGGGCAGAGAACTCTCAGCAGGACCAGAGCTTACCATGCCACCATGAAGACTAAAAACTGGACAGTAATGAGTATTTTAGGGTTGTGCGTGGGAAAGTTTAATGGTTGTCCAAAAATAGATCCTTTTTAGATGTATAACCTTTTAAACCCCAGCCTAAAAAAAAGGACCAAGTTGCTTAAAAAGAGGGATTGTTGGCTGTAGAAGAACTACTTGTCCTTGATTAAAGAAATAGGTAAACAGACAGTTTGAATGAAGTTCATTATATTTCTGTTTGATCCTGATCCAGTTTGATCTGTGGATTTCTGGCTTAACTCTGTTATTTCACTCCTCCTTTGGAATTTCTTCATTGGATAAAATTTCCAGTCATCTGTGCAGCTGCAAGAAGCTCCATGATATATTGTGACAACTCTTGCAGGGAAGATATCCATTATGGGATGCAGTGAGTGAAGGCACACACATGTTACCAGGTGCACAGCCTCATTACTTGGCCTCTTGTCACCATTTTGTAATGAACTCCTGTCATTCAAGATCATATATAAAGCAACTTTTTTCTTTGGTTGTTTGAAGAAAACCTTAAATAGGGTTCTGTACAGAAGCTCATATGACAGATGTTTTATTCTTTGTGCGGGTTAGATAGCTTTATCAGGATGCATCTCTAAAGCTGAGCCATGCTGGAAAGACCTTTCAGACTTGGATCCCTGTACATTAATCTGAGGGCAATTTAACATGTCTGTCTAATGTCTTACCTGGTCACATTTACTTTAACTCATAACTCACTGGGCAGGACTCAGTAACATTTCCATATCGCCGTCATGACAGCACAAAGCCTAAATTGAATGCTGTTGGATTAATGTGAATGCTGCAACAGCGAAAGATGAAATACACAGAGAGACAGTAAATGCACATCTCTTGCCTTCTGAGATTAAAATAAATTTATGATCTCAATCATTGTCTCTTATGCACAAAATCAATTTAATAAACCAGGAAATAACATGAAAGGGGAAATTCTAAGACATTTACTTGTTTAGACCGAAAGTCCCCTAATTTGGGCCCGGAGAAGCATAGTCATGTTGCATACCAAATTAAACAGAACAAACTGGGCTGCAAGCTCATATAAGCCATTTTTACACACACCAAGCAAATTAATAACCGAAGATCAAAACCTCTTTAGCGCCTACCTTGTCATCCACTCTGCTACTTAATGATACACACACAAACCAGAGCTAATATGAAAGCTGAGACAGCTCTGATTCTGTCAGTATCATCTGTGTCACTCTGAAACGTAGTAAGCCAGCGGCCGAATAACAACAAAAGTAACCTTAAAAAAAAAAAAAAATCATTTGTTTACAGCTAAACAAAAATTGTCTTACATCTGCTGTTTTGTGATGACGTGGTGTGTTTGAGAGCGTTAAACGCTGGTTGCAGTCGGTCCAATATGTCTGTGTCGCTTTGAAAAAACTGCAGACAGTCCACAGTAAAAGTTTTGCAAGGGGTGAAGGAAGATGTGTTCCATTGACTCGTAGTGCCTTTTCTTATCATCAGCCAGCGGTGCTGCTGGCGTGAGTTTAGGCACTGCTTCTCAATTCTGTCGGCTCTGACGTGTCATCCAAATCAACTAAAGCACTGCCGAGTTAGCGCCCAAAAGATGGTCCCGCCACATGCACAAAATGAGTTTAAAAGGATTTAAAGGGCCAATTTTCCTGAATAGTCCGCACTCAAACCTCTGTACCTTTGCTCTGATTCACTTTATCAGCATCAAACTTAGTACAGGTAATGTTTCAGTTTCTATGGTTTGTTAGAGATTTGGAGCTGCAAGAGCATCATTCCAAAGGAATATTCATTCTAAAGTAAAATATAATTATTATACATTTACAATTTTAATTGAACCTGCAGTGTCTCGTGTACTTCAAATGTCTGCTGTCATTCAGTGTTTTCAGACAGACATTCTGTCAGCTACGTTATGTGAAAAAGTACGAGTAGTTTTATGATTTGAACTGTGGGCGAGTGTCCATTGGGCTCACTCTGGTCATTAATTAAGGCCTCAGTGGCACAATAAGTTTTAATATCCATCAGAAAGGCAGCTAGTGAGAGAGCATAAAACAGTCTTCCTGACTGTTTTAAATCACGTCTTTTCTGTCTCTCCTGTCATGTCTAAAGGAAGCCAGGAGGAACAATTACGTCTGAATGACCAAATGGAATCACTTTTTCAGATACATGAAGCCAGCAATGTGAAGTATTCCATGTTTAAAAAGAACTTCAGTGTGTTTGCCCCACCCCCCAACCCCATCAGGCCCGCTCAGTCACACCACAACAGGTTTGACTGGAAATCTGTTTGAAATTCAGCAAGGAGCATGTTTGGGCTTGAGTGTTTTCATGTGCTGTGCCTCTAGCGTAACATGAATTAATTGTTAGTGTAATCATTTCAGTGTCTAGCCTGGCGGTTCTTTAGTATGGCAGGAAGTGTGGAGTGTACATAAAACCTAGCTGCTAATCTAAAATGATTTTCTCCTGCAACATACATCTTTGCACAGTTGAGTTTGTGTGTCATAAGAGTCAAAGCCTCTCAGTGCCTGCCTGGCTTTGTCTTTGCTAATAAGAATAAGCCATATTTGTCCAAGATATCCAGAAAATTTTGTTTCCTGTCGTCCTGTGGAACATATATTAAAGACTGTGTATAATCAAACAAAGAATGCAGCAGTATTTTTCAAAGATTACATAGCAGCAGTCTTTTCAAAGCACTGTTGTTTGCAGACTGTTGGAGCTCACTCTCATCCACATACTTGTGTTTAGGAGGTTGGCGCTCTCGTGTTTTTTGGAGCCGGGAACGCTGCAGCTGTTGAACAGACGTTTGTCGAGCACAGGTTTACTGGAGAGCCTGAGGAGAGGGCAGCGAGGCTTGGGTTTCTGTTTTCTTTGTGGCTCAGATGACCTAAGATGGTGTCTTCCAAAGAGCATTCCGAATCAGAGACGCTGCCATTCTGAAATCCTGGTTGATGAGCTCGGACCTCTCATTTCTCAACACGCATGCACACACGCTGCCTCGTTTGTCATCTGAAAAATTAATCTAGAAGGCTAACAGTCCCTCTTTTGTACGTGGTGCTCTGTCTCCTGTGGCTGGTATCCAGTTCTGTAACGAGCAGCAGCTGGCTCAGAGGCCTGTACTTGGGAGCTGCATCCCTCACACTGATGAATGTGTCATTTGTTGCTTGTTTAGCACTCGCTTTTGTTCAGACTCTGAACCATCCTCTGTCACACACACAATACTCGGCTGCAGTTTGTGTAGCCCACTTATTAACGGTGCAGAACCTCGGTCTTCATGACTGTTAGGATTGGAATAGAAAAGGTTCTTGGAAGGCATCTGAACATTTGTAGCCAATGAAAGTTCTTGCATTCTTGAGTAGTGCTTAATAGTAGTTCCTGTTACACCACAGTCATCAAATACAGGTTTGACCGCTTCCCCCCTGTTGTTGTTTTTAGTGCTTTATCTGCAGGAGTATGGTAGTAATAATGCAATGACTTCACAATTGACATCCAAGCTGTATGAAGTGATGTCTGCTGATGACTAAAGTGGAAACTGTTGCTCAACTCCCTCCAACTGAAAGAGATTTATTTGGTGTGTTCTGACTGGAGATTGTTGCTTATAATATTCTTCTGTCACTTGCACACAGAGAAAACAGGGAAAAATGCATTAGTTTATGGTGCCTGCAGTCAAATTTCTGTCTCCTACTGCCTCCTCCAGCTTTGCTAGACTCTGTTTCTTCAGAATTAGTGTGTCAGTGGCTGTGGAATGTAGGAGAAACTGTTCATCATAAACTACAGTACAGCAACTTTTTTTTTTTTCATTTGTTCCCCTGTGAAAATATTCATTATAGAGTAACATCTCCAGAATTGGGCTGTAATGCACAGTTAAATGTTTTTGTGTAGTCCTTCTGTAAATGAAATAAATCAACATGAAGACAGAGTGTTAAATGTCACTCTCTGCTGAAGTGACTTACTGGGTGAAATTTTTGTTCTTTTTTTTTTTTTTTGCCCTTGTTTTTCCCCTTCAACGGCCTCTTCCCCCCTCTCAGCGAGTGGGTTTCCTGTCCCAACTGGAGCAAACCCAGAATGTCCAAAGAAGGATCGGGTCCAGTGAAAGAAAGAAGACCAGTCTGTGACGTCAGGGCAGTGAAGAGTCGCACAGGCAGGAGATCACAAGAAGCAAATTGTAAATTGAGGAAATTATGATTGGGCATAAACCCAAAAAGAAAAATCTCAAATACAAATAAAAGCTGAAGGAAGCATGTACAGCAGCTAGTCCGACCTTCAAGCTAAACAAAAGAACATTAAGAGCTGACATGAAACCAAAGGCTGGAAGGAATACGGGGTGGAGGAGTGAGTCCTTTGATTTAAATGATAAGCCGAAATTTGATCTTTAATGCTTGGAGTTGGAGCCAGAGGACTCATGAGTACGCTAAGAAGAAAAATGCACATTAGAATCATCAAGTACCTTCAAGTGCTTCTGTGTCTTTGGATGTAAACTAAAAAAGAATCCATGATTGTAGTACAGTTCCTCCCATGCGCCTGTCAGAATGAGTCATCAGTTCAGTTTTTGAAACAAAAGTTTTAAACATATACAAAATGTTAAATAGTTTAGAGTACTTAAAGGTAAAGTGCTTGAGTGTTTAACTTACCTATAGCTGCTCTGTATGCTTACTGTGTTATCTCCCTCGTAATGTCAGCGATTTCTCCAGGACTGGGGTGGGAGCTGCCACAGGGAGGGGGAAGGAAGGTGAAGGGAGGGCTGGAAATGCATGCACTCACTGAAAACAATGACAAACTGAAAGTGGGTTAGGGTCATTGGGTTTTTCTAATGACTGGGCACTTGTAAGGCATAATGCTGGGGAGTGATACTGTAGAGCTTTAGTAATTTGAACCGTTTGCAGAGCTGTCTCCTTGTCAAACATTAAATTATATCAATAGACGTGAATATTTAGAATAATTATATGGATTTATTTTAATTGAGAGGTTTTCTTTTACATTTATCTCATGTTTTGTTCTAATCTTGTTCCATAGTAAAGCTGTCTGTTTTTATTTACTCTTACAGTTAAGTCACAAATAAGGAATACAAAACCACTGGCTGACCTGGTTTAGAAAATACTATATAGTTGGTCAATTCTAACTATAACCCAGTCCAGCTTAAAGTGGGATTGATAAGTATAAAATCAGCAATTCTTGTGTTTTGTCATTTATCTAGGGATGTAATTAAACAGTATCTTAGGTGTACATGTCTCGATTTCATCAGTTTCATCACAAGGA
>JAPZDX010000025.1:23653021-23667335 GCA_029783625.1 Naso annulatus | reverse complement strand
GGGGGGTTTATTTGTGTGCTGGCAAGGCGTAGAAAATGGTTCATGGGAAAAGACTGTGTTTATCCTGATTTAGACAAAAAAAAAAAAAAAAGTGCCAACAGCTGTCACATTGGGCAATCTCTATGGACTGGCTAGCACAGATGTAGTGTGTGAGTGCGTGTGTGTGTTTGTGTGTGTGTATGTGTGTTTCAAAACCGACGTCCGTCACAGCCATTTGCTTTTAGGCTTCAATAGACCCCCATAATAAATCCACTAAATTGTGTTTGATTAATCAAATTATTCAGGAGGTAATTGAAGAAACATTCACTGACAGTGTGGGGAGACCTGCCAAATCTTAGGGAACACAAAGCAATTTAGTTTGGTCGCAACAAATCCTGTTAGCATTGATTCATGGAAAGAAGGAAACCACAAGATGACAGCTTAAATCTCCCTTGTCTCATATTTTTAAGAATCTACCTCCATGAACAGGTGTACCTTCTCCTTGAACCTGAAAAACAATGTGATTTTTTTAAATGAATCTCTTTTTCTTTAATTACTTTTTCCATAGTTCAAAATGTGATGGGAGAGGAGAAGAAGAAGTCAAAGATAACTTTCAGTTGCAAACAGGACACACACAAACCTCAGTCTTCTGGGTGAAAATCATGACCCATCCATTTACTGTCACAGCTTCCCAAACTTAAATGCTATGCCACCTTGCCCTATTTTAAAATTTTGCAATCAGTAGGTTTGCAGAGTTAACTGAAAGTATTGTGCATACTAGGGGATACTTAGTGCATCAGTGTGGAATGCAGAGGGGCTTGACACAATGTCTGACATCTGAAAACATAGTGAGAACAGTCCATGTAATGAGCTTGCAAATTACCAGGTTATCAGTATTGTGGAGATTACAGCAAGACTGTTCTTTTCATGGGTATGTGTTGTTCATGATATCTGAAAAGTGTGACAAGCTAGTCTAATCATCCATCACAACACTGGTGATCCTAAGCAACCAGACACTGTAAAATTACTGTCAACAAGCCTATTTCTCTGACATTGAAGCCGTGCTGTAGGTGCAGTCTGGGAGTATCTTGAATTTGAAGAGCGCACAAATAACCTCACAAATTGAGTGACATAGTCAAGTTTTCCACCAGAAGTCTCAATAATCCATTTCACTAAACCTAATCTGTGGCATGGTGGCCACAAAGTGACAGGCAGGAAACCCAGAAACTTCATTTAGCCATTGAGGCACACACAGAGGACTGGTTACATGAGGAGGCCTCTTGGTTTTTGTCTTGCTTAAAGAATTGACTTTTGAAGTGACAGATGGTGGACATGGATTTCCTGCAGAGTCACCAAACACTTGAAAAATCAGGTAAAATCTGGGGTGGAGTTTGTGGACCAGGAGTGATTCTCCCTCCATGTAGAAAATACTTCTTTCCATTGAAGACAGAATTCTGTTCTATAAAACCCTTCAGTTTTACAGCTAATGACTTGATGATGTTGGGGTTTTCAGGGAGGTTATGGGGTCTCCCGGGTGGCAGACATTATGTTTCCATTAAGCTTGCTCTCTTGGCCTCCTCTCTTTGTCTCCTCACCCTCCATCTCTCCAAGGAGCCACTCCATACGTTCCCAAGTGTCTTATTTACTTGTAAGCCAGCGCCGCGTCCCCTCAGTGGCCCTCCAACCAGAGCTGACAGTTGATTGGCTTGTGGCGTTGCATTCAAGTCCTCTTATCATGCTTAAGTGGAGCCGCTTTGTAAGACCTAAGATACACTTTCCGTGAGCCAGAGAGAGACGTGGAGGTGGAATAAGGGACGAAACGGGGATTAAATTCTCTGAAGTGAGATGAAGACAGATGGATAAAGGGAATGTGAAAGCCGGCCAATGGATGGAGAGGGAAGAAGAGAGAATGAGACGCCTTTTTAATGGTGCCAGTGGCGTATTTGTGCCTGCAGTATTGGCTTTCCTTTTACAGACATACTGTACCACTGAGCTAAGCGGTCAAATCATATGATAACTGGAGCCTGACTGATTGATTGGTTTTCCGTATTATTGGTGTCAGTGTATATGTTTTCCAGTACTGATATTAAAACTGTTTGTAAGACCGTGAAAAATGCTTGGACTAGAGATTTAAACTGGTGTTATTAAGTAGTTTGCCCAGGAGAGGGCGGTCTGTTATTTAACAGCTAATAAGTGAAGTGTTTATGGTTCAGTGTACTCATGTCTGTCTATCTGTTTATCTGTGTCTGTCTGTCTGTCTATCTATCTATATAAGCTCATATATTGTATTTCAAAATTTTCTTTCCTGGTATCCGCATTGGCCCTAAAAATCCCTTATAGTAATGACTGTTTTTATCACTTGACTGGAAAAAACAACACAGATTCTTATGAAAGTCTAAAAAAAATAAAAAGACATTTTGAAAGTTAGATTCTTTGAGGCTTTGAGTTATTATTGTGAAATGATGTGGGAAGCAGGTGAACTGTGCGTAGTTTACAGAACAGTAACTAGTGAGAAAAGACAATGAGTCGTAAATATGTAAT
Organism: Naso annulatus; assembly: GCA_029783625.1. Taxonomy (NCBI): domain Eukaryota; kingdom Metazoa; phylum Chordata; class Actinopteri; order Acanthuriformes; family Acanthuridae; genus Naso; species Naso annulatus. The sequence continues at coordinate 23,664,815 of JAPZDX010000025.1, read as the reverse complement.
GTCCATGTATATGAGTGCATACAATATGTGGATGTACTGTATTGTTCGAGACTTGCAGCCTCTCTGCAGAAGATGATTTATTGGCTGCCGTCACAGATGTGTCATAGAAGGAGATTAGAGTCCTCTCCGGTCTCACCATCAATACTGCACATGGGGACCTGAGTGCCCTGCCTCCAGAAAAACAGGGGGGACGCCAGCATGGAATTGATTGCCAAAGTGCCACATCTGTCATCAAGCTAACCACAAGGTGATTGTGCAGGACACTGGGGGAGAATGTGATTTTGGTTGGTTTGGCCAAGAGTCAAAAGATTCATGTATATTTTCATCCATCTATCTATTCATGCACCTTTTAGATGGTTGTTATTTAAGGAAAGCTTTTTCTTGCCCGCATGCTGGTTCAGCTGCTTCTCATTCAGCGAGTTGCATGTATTCACACCCAGGAGCTTTGCAGTACAATTAGTTTGTCTTCTGTTGGTGACTGAGCAGCTGCACTAGAGCAGGTGGTGTGTGAGTGCTTTTCTAAAGCACACTGCAAAGGTCTTTTAATCCAGGGAAGTGATAAATATTTGCTGTCCCTAAATTTTTCAAAGCCAAGAGATAAATCCAAAATGAAAACTTTGTGTTTCACTACAAAGTTAGCAACATTAATCAGTATAATTATGGATTATTTGTAGGTTAATACATTTGTAAACACATTTAATGTCTGTTTCACTGTGCAAGTAGTTAGCAATAATTAAACATTTTATTATATCTGTGACATGTGTGTGATCCTCCATGCTTTGCTTTAATTTTTACACTGTAGTAAATGAAAGGGAATATAGCCTCTGCATCCAAAATCCCGATGTAGAACAGGAACATAGATGCCCTTTGTTTTGCACATTGAATGGAAGTAACTGCGAGACGCCTTTATCACCATCTAAAACCGTCTAGAAAACAGCCAAAAATCTCCAACACGCCACATCTACATGTCGTGATCGCATATTCATCATTCTACAGAGACAATGTCATTGAGGGTGAAAATAACGAGGAACTAGTTGTTTAGGCGCAGTGACACAGCAATGTGCGTAGCAATGTGGTGACTTGCACTTTTACCACGCTATGAAATAATATTATTTTGACATTTTTGGAGCATAACCATGCTGTGTCCGAGACGCTGTGTCACTACGCCCAGGCAACTAGTTCCTCGGTATTTTTGCCCACAGTGACAATGTCTCTACACCGTGAAGAATATTCCCCTTCACGACATGTAGATGGAGCATGTTGGAGATTCTTGGATGTGTTTTAGAGGCCTTTTGATGGCGGTAAAGGCGTCTCCCTGTTACCTCCATTGAATGTGCAAAAACCGTTCACCCGAGGCGGGTATCTGGTGTGAGAGGCATCAGTGTTCTTGTCTTCCATGGGGATTTTGGATGAATCCCATAAAAGTGCAGTTGTTCTTTAATGCTGAGGAGGACAGAGGACTTTATTAGCAAGACGGAACTTATGTTAATCAGTACAGTGTACATTTTTTAATCTGTACGGTCTTATGTCACCTAACAATCCAATTAATAAATTCTCCTACTTCTCTCTTTAATGTCAGTATGGGTGTCTCGCAACGACGTCATGTTTTATTGTTGTGTTGCCAAGTTCAACCAAATAACATCAAAAAGTTGATGACAAAATGTGATGTAATGATGTGATGTTTGCATGTGTGTGTGTGTGTGTGTGTGTGTGTGCTGAGTGAGGTAATATTGACCACAAAATGAAAACAGGCGAAGCTGTTTTATATTCTGAAACAAACAACACTAAAGAAGACCAATGTTGCTGACTGATGTTGTCTTTGTGCTGCTTCCTTCAGGCTGGACAATCACAGTCCATTGTAAAGATTTTCAAACAGTGGAAGCAGAGAGCGAAGCACAGAAAGCATCAATAAAACTAAAGTCAGTGTGAGCAGAGGAACTTTGACGCCCTCGAGGCATCGAGCTGAACACTCACAGAGAAAGAAGCTAATAACTGAACAGGTAAGAGTTTAATATCTTGCTTCAGGACCCTGCTTGATGCATTTGGGATTCAAACATGTAACCGTCTCGCTAATGGAGTTCTGCGGCTAACCATTACACCACTATTCATGCTATTAACAAGCAGTGATCAAGATTTATTTCCTAGGAGTCGTTGATTGACATTCATATAAGGTGGCCCTCAAATTTGCTCAGCAATGGCAGCAATGGCCTGATGTAAAACAACAAAAGGATCGATGCACTTTATGTTCATAAGGCCTTTTAATACTTGGCTTTGCACAACAAACGTGAAGTTTAAAATGTGCACAAAAAGAGGAGATAGATGTTTGCAGCCTTGTTGATTGACTTGTTCTGTCAGCTTCCACTAAAGAGAAAGTTTCCAGCATTTCGTCCTTTTCCAGCTGAGTTATGCTGCCTTGTTGACAGATAATTAAAAACTATTGGCAGTTTGTTCCTGTCGGTAATTGCTGCACAAAGAGCAAGTTGTGACAAATTACAAAGTACGAAACATAAATGGGCTGTGCAGGTGAATTCAGGCGAAAGCTGGTTATTGATTTTGTAGAACAAATACATCCACCTTCCTCATGAGATGAGGAGGAGAGTACGGAGCCAAGTTTAGGTATTAAGGTAATAAGTGTGCTTTATACAAGCTGTTCCATTTTTAATCTATTGGGTGTGTGTGAAGGGGATTTACCTGATTTAAAACATAAAGATGTTTTCCCCCTTTGGCTGTATTACTGAAGCACAATAGAAGAAATGCACCTCAGTCAAAGCAAACCTGGCAGCACTGTTCTTTTTCCTGTATTGCATTGTTACAGTTCAGAGGTCAAAGCTGCTGAATCCCCACAGACAGATCTGTGGCTCTCTATTCTTGAGATTATAGCAAGTTGCTCGACTTAAGTCACTGAAGGTTTTAAAGCGAATTTCCCCTAACAGAACATTCTGACTTCAACAAGAGCACCTGAGCAGAGTTCAGAAGCCATTTTGATCTCCATTATTCACCACCTTCTAGATTTGCAGTCCACTCAGACACTCACATTAGTCCTCATGCTTTCACTGCTGCTAACTGCGAAACTGGTACAGCCTAAAAAGCCTGAACCATGACACAAACTGAAATCAACAAGCAGGGCCTTTACGATGTATTTATCTCAGTGACAGATGACAGCACATTCAAATGTCTATTGTATGTATTTTCTTTCTTTGTATGTACAAATAATACATTTAGTTTCAAGCTACGTACTGGAATGAATGCATGAGCAAACAGTTAATGGACTACAGCACTTTTCTAGTCTATTGACCAAATACTTTACACTGCATGTCAGCATTCACTCACTCAACCACTGTTGGTATAGGGATGCAGACTGGAGGAGCCAGAGACTGAAGCACTGACCTTCTGATAAATCCACAACCGCTCTGCCTTCTGAGCCACAGTCTCCCAAAGAGGGTCACCTGGGGATTCCACAGGTTGTGTGTGCGTTGCAGAACGGCTCCACCGTGGTTTTGCTTCATGTTTTTTCGGAGCACAGCAAGGTGCAGCCAGACAGGTGAAGTCACGAGTCTGATGAGATTCCACGCTATTTACAGAATCACGCCCGATCCTGCAAGATAACTTAACGTTTGTGGTTAAGCTTCTCTTCCTCCATTGTGCTAAACGGCCTCCAAAAAACTCTGACCTGTTGACTTTAGGCCTTTAGGCCAGACTGGATGTTTTAATGTTGGTTCTGTGTCTGACTTCCTGTCATGCTTGATCCATTCAGTGCTGAATTGATTCACGGTGATCTGGCCTCCAGGAAATATAGAGGCCTTATGTATCTACCGTGGAGGACTCTGGATTGTGACGGAGTTGATTCCCATCATAGTTGAGCCAGTGGAACCTCTCACACCGACTGAGTGAAACCTTTCAGCTCTGCTGCCGTGGTGAGCAGAGATGGACTGATCACACATCTGGTGGAATTGAGGGTTAGAGTCCTGCAAAGTCCTGCATGCAACAGTAAGTACTTTCTAAGTGCAGCTGCAGTGATAACTAAGCAAACATGAAAACTGAGCATTGTGGAATACTGCTCAGGTGTCTGGTGACAAACAGGAAGTGTTGTATGTTATGTTACTAGAAACTGCAGCAACAGGAGATGAACTGTGGTGTCTGACTGACAGATGATATCTAAAAAAGTTCAGTGCAGAAACACATCAGCATTAAGAATTTGAAACAAGAGGAAAAAACTTAAAAATAAAGGCAGAAGAGAACAAAACAGCATCAGAACATTTAAAGGTCAACCGGGGCCCTTTATCCCCATTTACAGCACAGCTGGAGCTTGGTGGCTCAGTGTTTAGCGCTCTTGCCTCACAGCTGAATTGCAAAGTGCAAATACTTGCTGAAGTAGTTATTTCTTTTATGGAGTTTGAATGATCTAACTGAACTTGCATGGTTTTCCTCCAGATGCTTTGTTTTCTCCCATCATCAAAAGTGTATAAAAATCACTGTGAACACAGTAATTTATTGTTTCATACACAGTTAAATATTATAAACAATTTTTACAGTACAGTACTGCATATATTACAGTAAAAATCAGTTTACCATATAAATCACAGTACTCTAAGCTTCCCTGTAAAATAAAATATTGGATGAGCTGTTGTTTGGTTAAGTGGTCAGTGCAGTCATCTGTGGTCTGGGAGACATGAGTTCAAGACCCGTCCTATGAAGCCTTCCTTGTGAAAGAGATTATAAACTGTAAATGCCACTACAAGTAAAGAAACCAGCACTCCCCCCCCAAAAAAAACAATAAAGAAGTAAGCAGTGAGTGTACTCCTTACAGTCAGGAATAGTACTGTACACAAATATACAGCAAAGATTTTGGCACTTGAAATGGAATTACAGTAAACCATCCTGTCATGTAAATACATCTCATAATAAAGAAACAACTACTGTAAATACATGAACAGTGAACGGTAGTTTACTGTAAATATAATTACAGTAAGTTACTTGGTAATTGCTGCAAGTAAGTTACTGTAAAGTTCACAATAATTTTATACAATAATTCAGTGTCCATAACCAAGGAACAGGCAGAGCTGCCATTGGTCACCGTGCTGTACACCGTGCGCCGCTGCCTACCGGGGCTCCTCAGAAATGGCTTAAATAAGAAGTTTTGTATTTAGAGTATAATTGCATGTGACAGTAAAGAACCTACTTCTTCTTTAGATTACCACTTGAGCGAGAAGAACATTAGCTGCAGTGCAATGGAATGCTTGAGCAACATACTTGGCTCTTGTGCGGCTCAGCAGTGAAGTCATGATCACAGTTCAGGGCTGAGTTGAGACACCACAGCTGGATTGTGTTCCATATTTCTTGCGAGGGCAAAAAGATGTGGTATCCAGTGTCATTCGAGAGGAGAAAAAGAGGTGAGGGATTGCGAAAGATGAGTGAACTGAGGCATAATTATGTAGTAGGTGATATACACAAATGAGGAGAGCAAAGAGTGGATAATTGCATGATGGGATGTGAGAAAACTTCCTGCCATGGGAAAAAGGAGACCTTGCATATGGAAAATAGATTGGTGATACAGGAGAATCGTTCCCTTGAACTTTTATTAACATCAGATGCATCCGTTTGAACTTGAATCAAACAGACAACATGCCATAGATTTTTTTTTTTTTTTTAACGTTTTGCTGCTGAAGTTTAAAAAGGTTTCTCTTTCAGTCTCAGTAAGTTTATCTTTTTAATTTTAACTGAAGGATTACGAGTTTTTTCCTCTTTGGACTGACAAAATTTAAGCTGACCTTTGAGCCTTTCAAGTCCAACTCGATAAAATCCAAAGTGTAAAAGCTCAAGGTTGTTTTCAGTGGTTGTTGAAGGGATGACATTTGAGAGACATAACTTTTACCCCAGGAAAGATTTTTCCCATCGAGAAAAACAGTCAGAGCAATTTTGATGCTTTTCTTTTCCAAACCTCAGTTAAAAGTTTACACGGACAGTTATGTGTTCAGTGTGTTTAATGACCCCCAGAGCCCAAACCTTATTAAAACTAAACATCAGGGCATCATAACTTTTTCTGAAAAGTCTTTTGTTTTTTGAAGCTTTTTCTCTTTTCACCTGGCAGCAGTAGCTTGTTGTGGTTCTGCCTTGCTGCTTTTAATCACTCTGACTTGGGTTCTTCGCCTTGTCCTTGTGATGTGATGTGATGAAAAGCCTGCGGGGGGGGGAACCCGACAAAGTCGAGTGAGCCAGGCTTTGATCAAACCTCGGCTCAAAAGCTTGATACACTCATAAAATGGCCAATCATTCCTTGTTTGGAGTGTTTAGCTGATGGCAATTGCAGATGTTTCCTGGGTGTCCAGTAGAGTTTGAGAGGGGTTTAACACGGGCATTGTGACCCTGAATGAACCTGTAAATCCAGCCGGCCATGCATCAGAGCAGACTGCCCTCCTCACAGAAAGTTCCACTCATTTGGAAAATATCAAAGCAAGTCCCTCCTGTAGTTGAGTTGGATGGTGAGGTAGCACGTGCCGACTGATTGCAACACTTTATCATGTGGAAAAATCGCTACACTGCATCTGTGTGCACTGACCAGCCCCGCCCTCCATCGTGTAACTCGACAAAGAAACACTAACAAGCACGTCCAGGCCTTTTCAAGCCATGCAGCATAGCGATGACGCAGCATGGATCATAAATAAGTGCAAAATTATCAGTGATGACATGCTGAGACAAAGTGTGAATATGAATATTAAAGGTTATTATTATTTTTAGGACTTTGATTACCCTGAGTGACACCAACCAAACAGTAATTCACCTCGACACTAGATGATATAAATATATTGCATCTTTGTTTAAAGTGGAGGTGACGGAGGCAAAGTGACATAATGAGAATTCATCTGAATAAAAATGAATATGAGGACATGCTGAGACAATGATAAAAAGAATATTTATAATATTTTATCTGTTGGAGTTACAATAAAATTTAAAATGACAAATTCTGTGAAACTCATATTGAACATTAAAAGTGAAATTTGTAACTTTTTGCATGTTGCTGCTCCCTGTAGCTGCGATAGGATATACAAATTAAGTTCAAACTGCAACAAATGTAGAACATCTGAAGGCTTCAACACATCTTTGCCCACCTACATGAGTGGTTGACTCATAACACGTTTTGAATTCTTTGGCGTTTATAATCATGTAGTAAAAATCTGGTATTGTGACATCACTTTTTTTTTTTTCTTGAAACTAAAAACAAAACATTTTCTTAGCAGAAAGAGAGAATTTCACCCTTTTTCTGGACACATCTTGAAATAAACAAAAATAACCATTGATAACTATAACCATTACAGTGATGCACATATTGTACTTCTTATTTTATTTTCTTACCTTAGTATCTGTTGTATGTTTGCGTTGTTCTATATATGTTAATTTGGGTAACACTCTCTCTGATGCCTGTCTCTATAATGCATTGTAACACATTATGAACATAAATAACATATTATAGTGCTTTATGAACACATTTATAATGTGTTATAGGTAGTTATGGTTAGAGTTAACCCTAACCATGCTTATTACTATAAATATACAGCACTATCAGCGCATTTTAATGCATCATAAGTATGTTCAAAATGTATTGTAGACGGATGCTTTACGTGAAGTGTTGACTTCTTCTGCTCTATATTTCTATTTCATTCTAATACATACATACGTGTATTCTGTCCTTATATATTCAGAATTTATTGATGGATAACCCCTAGAGATGGACCATCTCGTTTTCAAGGGGTCCACACAGAGCAAACAAAACAATACAAAACAATGCAACATAGACAATCACATTCAACATACAAAATAATTTTATAATTATTAAATCATTATAATTTTCTTTCTGAGGAACACCTGTGCTTACACAGTTTCCCCATGGGGCTCAATAAAGTATTTCTGATTCCGATTAAGAAGTTGTATAATCTGTTTTGAATAATTTGACTTCAATTTTTTTTTTTTTTTTTTTTACTTTAAACTGGTTCCTTTCTCCTGATTTCATTCATTTTTCATTATCAGTACCTGCCTATCCTTTGTAGTGTCGCAGGGGGCTGGAGCCAATCCTGGCTGACATTGGATGGGGGTGGGGTACACCTTCGACAAGTTGCTAGTAAATTGCAGGGCTGACATATACATGCTCACATTCACACATACGAGCAATTTAATGTCACCAGTTAACCTGCATGTCTTTGCACTGGGGGAGGAAGCCAGAGTACCCACAGGAAACCCACGCAGACACGAGGAGAACATACAAACTCCACAAAGAAGGTCCCACCCTAGCAGGGTATCGAACCCAGAACCTTCTCGCTGATAGACGAAAGGACCTGGATTTGAACCCAGGACCTGCTGTGAGGCAGCAGTGCTAACCACGAAGTCACCATGCTGCCCTGACAGACCTTTGTTTTTTGTTTTCTGTTTTGTTTGTATATAAAAGTGTGTGTGTGTTCATTTGCTATTTATTTTTATTTTATTCTTATATACTGATAAGATGTATAATCTGTTTTGAATAATCTGACTTTAAAAAAGGTAACTCTGACTTTAACCTGTTTTCTACCTCTTGTTTTCAGCAAAGTCTAAACACCAAATGAAGGATATATAACCTCTGTATTAGATATTTTGAAGTGTAATATGAGAGAAAAACAAACATTAAATCGTACCCCTTACGTTTGTAAAAATGTTTAAATGCAACACACGCTTTGTGGAAGTTTGAAAAAGAAAATAACAATAAGCAGGTGTTGTTTAGAAGGTCCCATCAGCACCACTGTGACCTCAGAACCTTCTCATTCATCACCGTGACATTTGCGTCGAGTTCATCTGAGTGGCAGTTGCTCATTATCCCAGCATGCAACATGCCATTTAAAGATAAGAGACAATTACACTGTGCACACAACGGGTTATTGAGCACCTTTCTACGACCCTCAAAGAGCCATTTTTGTGTATTCTGTATTCCTTTTTGAGCAGCTACTAATATCTCATCACCTGTCAAATGATATGTTTACATTAATTAAGGGACATTTTAACACAAGGATCGATCTGTAGTTTCGTCGTCGACTTAAGCATCATCCTAACAATGTCTTTGCCGCGACTTGGGCCCAGATAGTGAGCTCTGTTAAAGATAGCATATCTTTTCACTGTTGATCGCGGCCTCACTGGGCCCTTGGAGCTCTGTTGTTTCACTCGCAGCACAGAGGCTTCACTTCACACCTTTTGTGAAACAAGCCACCCTCAGTGCCTTTGGCTACGGGAGCTGTTCATTACAGAGGAGTGAGACTGCATGGAGAGAGAGCTCACAACCTGTTTGACACATTTCTCTGCGGGTGTAATTGCATTTCCCATTTCCCTGTTGTTTCATCTCTTGAAAATGCCAAAGCTCTCCCAATTAAACCCAGGGCGACACTGTTTTGCAGTACATTTTCTCACTCTCCGTCCTCCTCTCTCTCGAGCTTCCCCTCCCTCCCTTCCTCATTCTGCCCCTCCTGTTGGCTCAAGTTGGTCAGTAATGCGTGGACGAGAGGGATCCAGACAAATTCCGTCACAGCTCACAGCCTCTTGCATCCAAAAGCCTTTCTGCACTCAAGATGTTTTCCAAGGCGCATGTTGTCAGTTAGTGAAATATTTGTCTCCAGATAAAGGCCCATAAAACTTGCAAATCTTGACCTACAAAAGCAAAAGCCCCTCTTCTTCTTGCCTTTTCTCGGATTAAACCACCTGCAGAGGAGCTACAAAACATAAAGATGCGTATTGTTAGTCTATCGGCTCTTTGATAACAATATGTTCCCTCAGACTTTAGGAATTGAACGAGTGCCCACAAGTTGAAGTTTTAATGAGCTGATTAAGATTTAATATCTAAGTGCATCGGATAAACTTTTTGTAAAAGTATTCATCTACCCCGCACCATATGGACTGTGTACAGATGACACACTCCAGAAGTTAAATGCACGTCAATGACAAATGTTCAGAGAAGAGGAAAAGTCTTCATTTAATTAAAAAAACAAAAGTTACACTAATTCTGGCTGCATGAAGCAAGATCACAGCAACCATTCAGCAACATTATCTTCCGTAATCTAATGTGCTTCATGGATCAGTTGCAGCTATTCAGACAGGAAGGTTTCTGTTTTTTCTTCACTGGCAAAAAATGACGAGTTTGGCAGGAGATTTATTTACCGACTTCTATTTGCTTTGAACGTTTTCGCATCAAATCACACAGAACTCAATTGTGAGCAGCCAGGTGGGAAAAACAAATCAGTATAGCAGAATTATATTGTGATATTATCAGGAATATATCACAAAGCTATAGTATTGCTCACTTGGGAAAATAATTTAATCAAAAACACATTAATAAAAATACAGCTGATTTAGACAATTAAAAGGGAGCTATTCAGTGTTTGCAAATACAGTTTATCTGGTGCATCTACAAGCTAACAGTAAGAATAACCATCTCACAATGATGCATAAATTTTCCCATGCTTGAACAACAAGTGTTTTCCTTTTTCCCTCTATAGACCCACTTGGCATGAATGCAGCATTATTGCTTAAACTGACAAGTTTGTGGGGTCTTTGGGTCCAGACAGGGGCCAGAAAAGGTAGTTTACTAAGGCCAATAGTTACTTAATGATACTTTAGTTACTCAAGTAGTTTCATATTTTTTCAGCTAATTCAAATTTTATCTTTAACAACAGTAAGGCAGCAGTATGGAACATAAAAAGTAGTAGTTAAAAGGCATATCATTTGAGACAAAGGCAACATTACCAGCATGCCCAGTAAGATAATTACAGCATGATTATCCTGAAAAAGCTCGACAGATTTGGCTCTTATCTTACCGTCCTCTGCCAGACCTTTAATTTTTACAGCGTTGTGTGCCATGGAGCTGGAGAAGAGGTTACTCTGCAAGGATCTGCTGTGCACACAGGCATGCTGGACCAGGCTGCTTCTAATTAGTGAACACAAAGACACCCGCCACCCGAACACGTCCAGTCCGAGGGAAGTTTGGCAGCATGGTTCTCGATGAAAAGCATTCCATCGCTGACAGTGTGGAGTTTGGAAAACAACTCAGTCTGAAAAATACTGTGCAGGGGAGGATAAGGGGTGAGGCTGCAGTGTTGTTAATGGTCCTGCTGTGTATATTTATCTATCAGGTGTGTGCATGCATGTGTGGATTGAGGGTGTGCTGTGCAGGATTCTTCACTCTGAATGTTCCCCCCAGGCCAAAGGGTGTCACAGGGTGGTCCTACTGCTGCTGCACCTTATAATAAAGCGCCTTAAAGACGGCTGCCATGTAATTGGCAGGAACTGCATGTAAGACAGTCAGAATAAATGAATAATTTAACTCCATGGGGGCAGACAGGCTGTCACATGGTTGCCAACACCGACTGACGTGTTAATAACATTTGTCACCACAAAGACAAACAGTCAAGTACAGTCGTGCTATTTATTTGTTTTTGAATGATGAAAAATAAAGAAAATCTGATCCAGGAGAAATTGTGTTTTGAAAATATCCAACTTGCAGAAATAAGTCCGAAGTATGAAATGATAGATTGGTCGGTTGTCACCTATTTTTCCATCTTGCACAATGTGAACTGTCACACATTCCCTGTTGAATACTTTCCCGATTCATGCACAAATTGTACAGCTGTTTCATTTCACAGTATTGCTAGTTTTTACTTTATTATGGTCAATATTCAATTGTTTTGTATGAAAGCAAGTCAAATTCTTTGAATGTGAAAACTTACTTGGCAGGGAAAGTTGTTGTATTGATTAAACACATTGGAGAATCAATATAGATTTTTTAAAA
>JAPZDX010000025.1:23640113-23652921 GCA_029783625.1 Naso annulatus | reverse complement strand
GTCAGTTGAGAATTACTAAACTCTTTTTCCTCTTAGATAGTATACAAATGAGATGAGTTTCGGACCAGCCCCGACTTGAAAATGTCCTCATGATTGTCTGACGATGCAAATCAGTTCTTAAATCTATGTGAGTATGCTGCAGTTTGGGGCCAGTTTAAGTCACTGGTTCCTTCCATTTTTCAGTTTTTGATTTAATTGTTGCAAGTAAGCATGGCTTCAATTTAGAGGGTCAACAGTAAAAAACAAAGAGGAGCTAATGGCTTAAACTGACACCACACTTGAGAATAATTAGGCAGATTTCGGGTCTGATTTGCACATCTAGATAATCCCAGATCATTCTTGAGTTGAGGCTGAAGCAGACTGTCTGCCTAAATTATCTGGCAGTGAGAGAAGTTTTTGCTGACTGGTTGGAAGCACAGAAATCGTTGCCTAGTAAGTTCTCCTATGCCTTGACTAATTGTCTGGGGTGTGCGCTTTTAAGATTAAAATATAGTATATTCAGGTGTTACAGATTAGAGAAGGAGATTTCAATCAATATTGCGATACATGGCCCAAGATTACGGTAATATCACGATACGGCGATTCTGCAAAAATTGATATATTGCAAGAAAATTATATAATAACGATATCAGCTTCTTGTTCAACTAAATAATTTGCACTCATGGTACTCACATTCATGTTGCAAGCGCCAAGGCAAGGAGACATGAAGTAGAGACCCTGGTGAGTCAATTTGGCAGGAAAGTATGTTTACAGCCTTGTATTATTTTAATTAAAATATCGTAATTTGGTGCCAGCGATTCGATAATCGTATCTCAAGAGTCGGGACAACGATATAGTGCCTTATCCATATTTTGTCCCACCCCATTACAGGTACTGTAGCATACTGCAGCACCTCATTTGCTTTTCTCCTCCACATTTTGATTTTCACTTCATATGGCAGGGATATATTCTGAGCAGCGCTTGTTGCAAGAAATTCCATGTGACAAGGATTGAACTACAAGAGGAGAAAAAGAACTCATCATCATTCAAAGGAACAGCCACAATGTCATGCCCTTGAAAGCCGAAATGCGTAGCGCATGTGGCCCCGCATCATCGCCAAGCGTTTGCTGACAATAGCAGGATCAAAGACCTTGCAGATGGCAGGAGTGGTCTTGCACTCCACTCTTCCATTACCACATGGCACGGGTCCAATCCCACAACGCAGCGAAGGACCGTCCACAAAGGCACGGCTCTGTTTACAATGCAGGGACATGTAGCAAAGGAGGATGTGTACAGTAGTTGTGGGAAGCAATTATGACCAATAGCTCATGTGTGATTACATCTTGATGTTCTGTCAACATGCACAAAAGTGTAGGAGTGGATCATGTTGCTCCATTTTGTGCAGTCACACAAGGAGCCGGACCTTCCACACAACAAAGAGACGCCTTTCAAAAGAAAACAGAGCAACGGCCCACAAAGGCTGACACTGAGACACTAAACTGGATTATGGATGATACGCTGCATTAGATGTGGGACATTTCTGAGTTGTCACTGAGGCTTCACAGTACAAGCGTGGCCCAAGATGTTATAAATATTGACAGAAGACAAAAACAGTAAAATAATCCCACTGACAGGGTGGCCTGGTTAGAGAAACTGCATGCTATCTCCAAACTTTTAAAGGTACTGAACTCCTCTTGGCTCAAACACAGTTGATGTGGTGACTCAGTGTGTTGAAAATTTAAGGAACTTCTCCACCACTTTTCAATTTTTTAATTGGGGCAGTCTGCCTCACTCCGTTTCTCTCTCTTAACTGAGGCAGCCTTTATCCTGACGACAAGGGTAAGGCTGAGAAAATATTCATTATATTACAAAGTGATATAAAACATTAATAAACAATCCTTGGCTGAACTCTGCGTCTTCACCAGGAAAGACTACTGAGAAGCGGCTCATAATGCATACTGATGTATTGGGGTTCTTTTGTCTTTGAACTCTTCTAGCAAATCTGACTGAGCATACTAATACACCTCATTAACATACAGTATTTGGTTACAGGGAGCTCATAAAACACAGTGAGACAGAGTTAGCCGTTGGTGCTCTTAAAGTCTAGAAGATTTAGTGTTGTTACAGCCACGATAGAGTAAGTTTTACCTTGGTTAATAATGGAAGGCCGTCAGTTTTTGACACCTAATGACTGCAGGTTTAAGTCAGATCAACTGATCCATGGAAGATCATTAACTCCTCGTACCATCGCTTATCAAAACAACCCTTTGGCAGCTTTTCTTCAAGGTCTAAACTCTTAAGCAGATGTTCAGAACAGTGACTTGACTCTGTGCATGTGTCGTGAATTAAAACTGAAGAGAGTAAAGGAAATTAAACCGGCTTCAAAGAAAGTTATGAAAGGACAAGATCCAAGAATGCAAAATCACAAATACCTGAAACTCAGGTTTAGGGTTACGAACCAGAGACCAAGTTCATTTTAGGGATCAGACAGAAGTCACAGGGAGCCAAATATGCTCCCATAGAAATGCCATATTCGGCACTTACATTCCGATTCTGGGGGATGTTTGTACTGTGCACAACCCTGAATGACCCGAATGTCAAAGAAAACCACAAACATGCTCTCTGTGGCACTCCTGATCTGTACCAGTGGTCTTAAAAACACACGGAACCAGGCCTGGAATTTCATAACTCAACCAGTGTTATACTACCTAACATAAAAACATCATCTATCTAGCCACCGTTAACTATCGTTGCAGTTTTTAACATAAACGTAATGTCACAAGCGTTTAAATGGAGATAAAACACAGAACAACATGAATGTAGTTTGCTTGATATTTACCTAAGGCAAGATATGGCATCAAATTCAAACTTTATGTTTATCTAGTATTGTTAGAAAACCAGATGGTAGTAATCACTCTTTCGCCCGTAGGGAGCAGCCGTCTTCAGACAAGCTAAGTGGTGATGTCACGGGTTCTGGTTGTGCTTGTGGCAGCATTACACTTATGTCATGTTGACATTAGTGTTATGCTGGCTAACATTTCAGTATAATCATTCAGATCAATGTTGTGAATCGACACCTTGATGGAGACAGTCGGTGAGCGTGTTTGTCGGTTAAGCAGTAATCTTACAGTGAACGTCAGCATTTCTCTTAAGCTTTCCTGCTGTTGATCAGGCGCACCAACTGCATTTCTCCGAAGTGCAGATGGTGTGGCAGTCTCCCTGCTGGAAGTCCGAACAGAGATCCTGGTGCGCCCAATACAATTCTGTTAGGCACCTAACTAATTTATCAAACTTTGTTTACCTCGGTTGCTCTGTCTGGCATTTCTTCTCAAATCTTTCCTCTTCTCTCCATCTTTGCGACATCAGGGTGAGTTCGGTAAAGTCTCTGGGTTGGCTGGCGATAGACATGTGTCAAACTATGGTCAAACAGAGCGTGGTTTCCAGTGGTTTATACCTGGATACAAAACAAACTCACCACTTACTGTTTCTGCAGCGTTTTGACCAATAACAAATCAGAATCTCAACAACAGACAGCACTGTCTAAATACCATTATTGCAAAAGCCAGGCACAGGAGAAAGTGGCGAAATAACAGTAATATAATGATGGGTCAGGGTGTTTGGGGCTCCAAGGCCACTGTGGCCGCAGGGCATGGAATTTTTTGAGGTGCAAAGAGCCAAAATGAAGGGGCTCAGTGGCCATGGCCTTCATGAAATTTCTGTCCTGCATGTTACTCAGGTGCTGATGATAATCAAGCAATGTAACTGGTAGCTATTGCATGCACCTGCTACATGCACATTACTGTGCAGCACTTTGTTTTGCGAAACAGGAGCAGTTACGCAAAATTTTTTCAGACCTTGTATCCTGACTTTTAGTCATTTAAATAAGAGTTTTGTAGAATGAACACATTATGTTATGACAGCAAAACCCAAAATGTGCAAATTTAGTCCACAGACTTATGTTCTTTCAAATAATTTGGATTGACAAATATAATGACTAATCAAATCAGCTTATAAACTGTGAAGAGAAAATGAGAAATCATGGTGAAGTATAATGAGACAGTGTGAAACAGCAGCGCTGTACATTGTATTTCACTCCTCAGAACACTCAGCAGTCTGAAGCTGTGGGTGATTTAGCAGCACATCACAAAGCATAGCTGCAGGGAGAGTGCAGTCTGCCACCAACAGAGAAGTGGTCAAGCATAAAATATGACAGCTTAACATTGAGCTTTTTGAACCAGCAGTTATGTATATTCTGACTGAAGCATTTCACTGCTATAGTATAACAACAGTCAGTGTTTCACTTAAGCCTGATGGATATTTCTGTGTTAAACATACAGCATAGGTACGGTGTAGGTAAGACATAGATGCATATGATCTTAAGAAATGTAACAACATGCCACAGCATCACATACTGCAACAACTGTGTCTGGTCCATACCTTCATTAATGTCTTTTAAGCATGAAATTTAGGGGTTTTTTTAAACATTAAGCCTTATTATAAGGATATTTATGATCATATACGATGTTCTACAGCATTATTATGACCACTGGCACAGTCCTGAGAGCTGGAGCTCATTGTTGACATCACCACTTGCTGAAAACAACAGAGGAGCATGTGCACTTACACAATCCAACAAAAATCACAATAAATACTTGTTTTAAAAACGTGAAACTTGCTGAATGTTTAGTGGTGTCCTCTCACATGCCCACACTAAAGCACAAAGCTAAACACGTATATATGACCCAAAAGCGTCTCTTTAAGCAGCTTCATGAAACAAACAAACAGCCGTTACCGGGTTACATTCATGCTTAGCTTTGTGTTTCAGTGTCAGTACATGAGAGGACACCACTAAACATTAGATGAGTTTCACGTCTTTTAGAACGAGTGTTTACTGTATTTTTTGATGCATAGTCTGAGTGCGCATCCTCCTCTGTTGTTTTCAGCTAGTGGTGATGTCAGCAACGAGCTCCAGCTCTCAGGACTGCACCGGTCGTCATAACTATGCTGTAGAACATCGTATATGATTGTAAATATCCTTATAATAAGGCTTAATGTGCAAAAAAAACAAACTTCTCCTTTAAGGACTAGACAAGCACAAAAAAATTGCTTCTCCCTTAATCATTTTAGAAAGCAGTCTTGTAGCATCACTCAACAAAAAAAACATTCCTATTTAAATAACCAAAACAATGACATGTATCTGAAAACAAAATTTTAAATTTAGTTAATTAAAGCCGATTTCATGTGAGCATCTTCTTTTTTTTTATTTCCACAAGTGAAATGCTAGTCAACAACAATGCATAGTGGGTCGTAGGGCTGTAAGTCCTGTGGTTTAAAGGTGTAAGATGTTGCGCCACTGAACTGGGCTGTGCAGACACTGCAGCAGAGCCTGAACAGTGTCTGATAAAGCCCACAAAGCAGAGGGTACAACACTCTGTTTGACACAGACTGCAGCACCTTGTGTAGCCTCACAGAGGCAGAGAACAAGCCCTCTGCTCCTCTCTGAACACCAAGCTAACTCGGACCGACACCGACACTACAGCAGCCAGAGGGCCTTGACTTCAGCGGCTGACACAAGCTGGAGAGAAGCCATCGTGCCTCAGGGGGACCCTTCACCCCCCACCGAGGGAAAGCAACCTCAGTGAGGAGAGCGGGGACATTAGAAAGTGTCAAGACAGGGAGCTGATCTGAGCGCAGCAGCGAATGGTGTGAGAGGAAAGTGATTGAAGGTGACGTGTGATGATGTGCCTGGCAAAGTGTCTCTTTCTGTGCAAGTGATATAAAGGCTGGTGTCAAAGTCGCTCATGTCACTCTCTTTAGTCCTGGATTAAGCCGCCAATATGCTGTTAAGAAAAACGGACTATGAGCTTTTCCCATTTGTGTTCCAAACCTTTAAAAATGTCAAAGTTTATTGTAACTGGCATGATCACAAGCTTGATACCTAACGCCAACATACACGACCGTGAGTCCACTTATCTGATATACTGCTGAGGACCAGTCGAACCATCACTGCTGGACACGTCAGTATTTATAACCCTCTGCTCCCACTCAGAAATACACCAGGAGAGACGGCGCAGTCAAGGCTTCGTCTTCCGCCTGGATGTGCATTAGGGTAATTAAAAAAAAAAAAAAACTCAAGGACTGAGCTCACCAGACAGATTATTTCCTGACTCAGGGAGCGGCCTTCAATCTTAACAATGGGATTCTCCAGGATATTGAAAGAAACCTATTTCTTATCTAATTAATCATCTTAAATAAGAGCTTCTTTCATTAGCAATTTAATTCAGCTGTTACAAGGAGAAATATCTACAGTTATATTTCTGGACATTTTGCTTTGAATACTGGCTTCAATGGAGAGCAGCGGGCAAATTAGTTTCGGTAACTTGGTGTTTAGAAATAATAGGACCTTGAAACTGTGCACTCAGTCAAAACTTTAGTTAATGTCTAAACATAGTTTACAAATATAGTCTGTATATACTGCATATTAGTCACAGAAATAAATGAGGGCATCTTTTTATTTAAATTAATTTGAATCTGTTTCAAATCCTTACTAAGGTTACTCCTCTCACCTGCTACATGCACGCTGTAGTGCACCAAATGTGCACTGGACTGAACATACACGGCCAGAAGTATGTTGACATACGGTGGCAACATTACACCCAGTGTTCGGTCATAACTGGTTACTGTAACAGCATTACTGTAAAATTATTACTTTTCCAGTAACAAGTAGTGTAATGGATTACTAATAAAACTCCAGTAATATTATCACTGCTACTCAAAAATAATAATAACAATCATTTTGTATTAGTTGCAACATGCCACAAAATGTTACGTGACTAAACAATCAGCTGCCAGCTGCAGCAGCCGCAGCTTGCAACTCTTCAACGTTACTGAGGAAAATGGAGTTGGAGACAGAAACTTGGACGTTATAATAGTAATACTTTTAATAGTGGAAATATGCCCACTATTTAAAACTTTTTGGGAGCACACATATCAAAACTATAAATGTCAAATGTAAATTGTGTCTGGGAGGCACTAAGACTCCTTCCACCAACAAAAATACAACCTCAAACCTCGCAAAACACCTACAACAACAGCACGACGCCGTGAAGCTCGTGGAAACTGACCCCAGAAAAGGTGAGCCATCTGTGGCCGTGGATGATAGCTGTATCCCTGTGCTGCCTAAACAGCAAAAACTGGATTTTTCAGCTATGACAAGCCAGTTGTTCTTTTCGTCTGTCTGTAACTTATATGAATTTTAAAGGCAGCAAAGAACAACTGCTAGTTTTAAGAGTGAGCTGCAGTCAGCATGATTATACTTACATTTACACAGAGGTGCGTATGCAAAGTCTGAATCTTGAGGAGAAATGTCATATTTACCAACTTTTGAGGTGTAATGGAAAGGTAATATAATGAGTAAAGTAATGTATTACTTTGGTAGAGAGTTATAAGTAAAGTAATGACATTACTTTTAAAGAGTAACGAGTAATCAGTAATATAATACCTTTTTTTAAGGAGAGGATCAAACGCTCATTACACCTTTATGTAACTCTTTAAAAAGTGGCTGTTAATGTGCTGCAGTAACAGCCTCCATTCTTCTTGATGAAAGTTTTTCATCAGAATTCAGAACCTGGCTGCAGAGATTTGCTACCATTCAGTCACAGGAGAATAAGTGACATCTCACACCGATGTCGGACCACATCTCGCTCACGGCTAGCATTCAGTTTATGCAAAAGATGTTGAATGGAGTTGAGGTCAGAAGTTTGTGCAAGGCTGGTAAAGTTTTTCTACACTGAACTCATAAAAGCATTTCTGTATGGACCCGACTGTGTGTGAGGCTGCATGCTGTAACATTAGAGCAACTGTGTGAAACTGCTGGAGAAAAATAGCTGATTGTTGAGACTAATGCAGGTACCAATAAAATATCTTCCTCCAGAAGTTACCCAGTGTTACATTTAGATGATTATTTTTTCACTGGAACAAAAAGGCTTTGCTCAAATCATGAGACACAGCTGCAGGCAGGGAGGTGCACTTCTTACCATAAATTTAGCATTAAAATAATTATTTTTTCTACTTTTTTCTTCGGCCAATTGAGTTGCAAATTAGCAAGAGGCATGGTTCCCCGGATTTTTTTTTTAGCATACAGTAAGAACTGAATTCATCAAATATAATAACCCAGAATGTGAACTTGCTGAATGTATTATCAGCCTTAAGCCTGATTTATGCTTCTCTGTTGACCCAAAGTCATACCTATAGCTTTGCCACATTCCTACGCTGTACCCTATACCGTAGTCTGACATACACTTCCTCAGAATTGTAACTACACGTTGCAGCGACGCACACCGCAACAGCTGTGATTGGTCCACTTGGTCGCCCTGTAGTTTGAAAAGACTTGAAAAATATCCCAAAAAGGTACATTTAGAACAGATAAAAAATGTGATTATTTTGTGATGAATCACAAGTTAATTGTGGACAATTAATGGCAATTGAATATTTTAATCGATTTATCATACTGACAACTGTGTAGACCACTTTCGTAGGCTACAGTCAACGTACAACTAAATAAAAGCTTTTGTTGTGTATTATGGCTTCATTTGATGTCAGCGGCACACACAACACAACTTATAACCTGTGTACCTGATTGTTGCTCAACCAAACTTTTTGGTTAGTTTTATGTGACCAAGTGTTCGTGTGTGACAGCTATATTTGACATTTTATTTAAGAGCCAGAAATGTCCGTATGCAGCTGCTCGTTTTTTGTACTGATGATTTCACTGGGAGAAGTTTAAAGCCTAAAAAGTGCTTTGCTTTTGCTTCTGGACTCTTGCAAACCTCAAATAACCCCATTCCACTCTCTTTCTCTATTATCTTTGCAGGTAAAAAAAAAGGCACATCTCTCACTTAGCATGCACAGAGCATATTGTATGATTTGTATTTTAAGACAATGTGCTCATTTCAGTACCTTTCATTAAAGCAGGCAGGCTAGAACTCCTCATATTGCTGAGTTGTGATCAGCTTACATCAAACACTCATACCACAGCGGGTCTTATTCACTTTTTCACTGCCCTTGAAAATTCTATTATAGAAATCCATTTGGTGGACTGAAATGACTTATTCCCCCGAAGCCTTTGAACCTCTGCAGAGCTGGTCAGGCCAGCCGACGTGTGGCAGTTTCCCACTCAGACATAATGACAGGCGCATGGGGCAAAGTGACAGGCCGACACCTCGCCTCCCTGTGGAGAGGTCACAGGGAAGGTGGTGACACCTCTCGTCTCTTCGGGCGTCATCAGATGCTGGTTGCGCACAGACACAAAATCGATATGGCTTGACAAACGATGGAAGAGTCGAGGCTGCCTGAAAGACACGATGATAGAAGTGATATTTTTCTGCGAAAGTGTGATGCCTCATTTAATTGGACTTCAGCACTCTCCATTAGGTATAAAAATATAGCCTCTAATTACACGTATTGGATCTGTTACAACTGTTTCCTTTAGGGTTTGGCTTTATTGAAAGGAACTGAGGATTTTAAAGTCCTTTAAATTTGTGGCTAAAATTACTGCTATTAAATTTAAAGGTTCCGAGTCTGATCTGTGATTTTTTTTATTTGGCAAAACCACTTAAAGGTAATTACTAAGCATGTGGCTGTCATCACTCAGAGAGTAGTACTGAGTCCCATAAGTCCCATTTACTCCCAATGACCACAGTGGGAGCATCACAGAGATTTATTTTAATATGTTAAAATGTAACAAGGCAACTGATTGCCTTGTTCTTTTCATCACTGAGGTATCCTGGGAATGCCTTGGATTTATGAATCCTGCCCCCTCTTGCTCTTGTTTAATGGTTTTTACATGGTGCACATAGTGCTAGCAGAGTGACGCAGGTACCAAGATTCATGGCTGGTGAGGAGAATGAAACAGGACTAATCACAGTAAGATATCCCCTCTGACCGAAAGTTTCAAATCCTTCTACCTCACTGGTTAGGAGTCTGAAGTCTGCAAGCACACTCAGCAGTGCACTGACACACCTTACTGCAGCAAAATAAAAAGTTATTAAACCCTGGATGTCAGCAAAAATATAAATTTCCGCTGGTGTTCAGTTCAGTTTTAATTACTGGTATAGTTGCCTCTTACAGACCATAATGCACGAAACTTTAAATGTACAGTATGTGATTTGTGCTGGACTAAGTCTTTCAATCAAAACAATCACGTCACGTCATAAAGTCAGTTGTCCTAGTCGCAAAACTCTCTTCATCTTGAAAATACCATGTTCATATTTAGCTAAAGTTCACCTTTCTTCTTGTTGCATAATCGTCTTGCATCTTTGCGTTACTTATTTATTTGTATTTTACAAAGACAACTTCTAATGTAAGATCCATACAATCAAGCTAGCTGGTTTACAGATCGCATCTCATTGTTTCCTGTGTTTTCCTCAGAAGTTTTAACAGCTAGAAAAGATATGATAGCAAACGCAAATGACGAAATAAAACTCACGTGCACTCAATTTCCTCTTTGTTTGAAATTTGTTGACGATATTTCAGCTAATCGTATACAACTAAACAAATTACACAACAGAGATCTCATTGATCTCATAATATTACAAACATGTCTTAAAACCCCTTTGGATTTTTCTATTTTGTGTACTGGATTTTTTAGTGGAGCAATTTAAAGCCCCACAAGGAAAATGAAAGAACAAACACAATGCTGTTCTTGTTCTGCATGTATTTACGATCCAGTGTGTTTTGCAAGCGTCAGGCCTTGTGTAATATCTAATGTCATGCCCATTGTGACCAATTCAGTGTTACCATTGTGAGAAATTACCCAGAGGGTTAAAAGAAATCGTCTGTGGCAAAAACAGATACATAAATTTGCAGCCTGTTACTTTTTGTCAGGCTGATACAAATGAAGAATTCAAATCTAATTCAACCCGTGACCAGTTATTGAGTTTACAGGCCAATTTCTTTTAGCATCAGCAACAGTCAAATAAATGAACAGTGCAACTAAAATAAAGTCAGACTTAAAAAAAAAAAAAGAAAAGAAAGAAAGACTCCATCAGACTACTGGATTCTAACCCTAACCCTGTCTACAAGAAAGGTTGTGAGTTGTCATTTTGATCGCCAGATTCCAAATTCTATTATGATAAAATACCCAGAGTAGTGAGTAATGCATTTATTGTGTTTGGATATCTTTTTAAAAAACAAAATAACGCCTGAAGATACGCCAAGGAGAAAGAGAAAAAAAAACATTTTCATCAGAGACAGATCATCGAGATCCGTTCCCGACTAATGCGGGTGAGCTCTGCTCCACGATGCTGCTGCGCTACTTTAAGGGGTAAAAACTGCCTCTATAAATGGAACTCGCAGCCGCTCTCGAAGTTTCACTTTTGACAGAGACAAGATGCAGCGGCCACTGCGCGAAAATGTATCAATTTGACTGCAGCGAAATCTGTGCGGTCATTGAGAGCGCCTGCAGCTGAAATAGGTAGAAATGATCCCACTGTCTTTGCCTTTAGTGCAATTTGCATAAATTGCATTTTAAATAAAAATACAGACATTTTTTTAGGAAAAGTCAGGGACCAGCAGCTCTGTAATCTTTAATTCAGCAAAGTTTTATGACATATAAAAGTGAACATGGTCAAAATGACCAACATGGCCGTTTTCGTGTTAAACTTAAGACAACTGTACTCTTTGTTCGGCCATACTGTCTTTATCAAGTACTTGCATTTTGCATGATTACTCTTACAATCTATAAGCCCTTTCGGGTCTCTTGTCTCTACCGTGCACCATTCGCTAATGTCTGTATTTTGTCTTGTGTGATTTTAACTGTGCTAAATAAATAAATTTAATAAATAAAATAATAATCTGTATTACATAATATAGCTGTGACACCTGCACACGTTGTTGATATACTGATGATTTAGACACGGAGTAATATTTGTCTGTAAAAGCCATCATCAGTTGACTCACATCAGATGTTCAGTTTCTCACTGACAAACATGTGGATTTTAATGTTATGCAAGACAGCTGTTCAGGGCCCAAAGGCCCGAGTGTAAACCTGAACCTCCAACCTTGTATTTAAACGCTTATATAAGATGTTATTCACATTAATCACATACAACATGTTTTTGTCAGTAAACAGGTCAAAAGGGGCAAAGTATTTCACTGCACTTTGATGGCACCTATTTGATCCCAGGAAGTAATCTTGCTACCAACTTCTGAATGTCACTCAGATATTAGTCAGGGAGAAAATGGCAGAGGAAGCAGTGAGTCATGGGCGATATTTCACTTGGAGAGTCTCACACTTGGTCAGTGTGGTTATGAAGGCTTCACATCCATTTACATGCATAACAATATTAGCCTTTCATATCAAAGCAATAGTATGTAACTTTTTTTTTTTACCTTAAAATAACACTTTTAAAATCTTTTGACATGTGAGAGTGAGTTGTAACAGGTTGACTGGGCTCACTGCATCAGCCACTCAGCTCTCTGGTGGCTTATTTCTGCTATACAACTTTAAGCAGCGAGCCGCAGTTTCGAAAACAAAAAACTTAACGATGTACATTACTATATCGCACAAAACAGAAACTTTGTGGAAAGCGGGTCCTATTTTATGGAGAATATATCTTCAGGTTTTCTCTCTGATGTCCTGTGAGTGCTCCCCCTCAACTCTATGATTCACTGAGGTTCCTGAAAGCAACATGTAGGCTACCTCTTGAATAGCTGCTAGTTTTAGTTTTGATCCACTGTGAGAGGAGGTTTGGCTTGCCGGCAGATGGAGGTCCAGCACTGGAATGGACACCTGAACCACAGCTGAGTGAGTGGGCAATGTAACTAGACT
>JAPZDX010000025.1:23557182-23573846 GCA_029783625.1 Naso annulatus | reverse complement strand
CGCAGGCTCCGGCATAGTTTTGCTTTACTTCCTGGAAGTGGAGAGCCGGGATTGCCTTGAAATTACTAAGACGAGCATCATCGTACTCCCAGTCATGGAAACGGTGAAAACACACACTGACTCCTCGCAGCCGTCTGCATCGTGCACTGAAAACGTGAAACATCTGGACCTTATTTTCAAATAAGGCTTATTTAGAGAATGTGCTGGGTTACTTTGGCACCGTGACTTTCTATAAATATTTAGCCGTTATGAGCCTTCGGAAAAAAAGATGTTTTAAGAGGGAAGCGTTTTTGATTGTGCCAACGTTGCAGGTGCTTTGAAACGGCCTCCAAACTTTAAATCTCACTGATGACAGACTATAGGGGGTTACTTAATGCAGTTAGAACTAGTCAAATAGATGTATAAAATTACATAAATGCATTGGAAAAATAATACCAAGCTAAAAATCTACACTGACATTGTTTTATTAAATAAGATTAAAAGTCCTTGAGATATTTGGAAGTGATACTGTATTTATTTTCTGGTTCTCATCACTTTAGAAGCAACAATAGATTTCATGTGAGTTCTTCTTCCTGCACTGTCTGTAAAGTTGCTTGGGAAGAGGTTTTGCATAATGTTAACTCTCCACTTACCATATGAAAAGACACAGCTTGCTTTGTTTCTCGTCATTCCAACTCGTCACGATAAACTGTGTGAGGCTCTCCCAGTGCAAAGACTGCTGTTTGGTCTTCAGATCGCAGCTGTAGACAAAACTGTCATCACCACTGATCATCCTCGACATGAAGTTTGAATCATTTTGGCCCACTGAGGGAGATCCTTGCAAGCTCCAACATGGGGCTGCTTCTGTAACTCAGGTACTGATGATAATCATGAGATGAAACTTGGAACACTTCCGAAAGTTCTAGCTTGATCTGCTACATTACTGTGCAGCTCTCTGTGCGTTCGCACCTGGCATGCTGTCTCTGCAGTTTTTGATCGCACCTTGTTTCAGACTTTGTGCAGTCATGCCTTACTTCCATCTCAAGACTCACACAATGACCTCCACAAGAACATGCAGGCAACACTAGGGGTGGGCGTTCCTTTTAACTGCATGAAGAAGAGGTATGTTCAATATGGGAAAGAGAGATGACTGCAGATGACTGCACTTTTTTTTTGGATGTTGTTGAACTACTATTTTGATCTAATAAAATAGAAGTTTGACAAAAGTTAAGAACTTTCAACTTTCTGCATTATCACTCAAAGAGTTGAACTGCATGTGCAAGCATTGCAGTGGTTCTCAAACTGTGCGAGTGCATAAAGAGCCTGCAAATGGGGCGAGAATGACCAATAAAACTAGTTTAATGAATATGATTTGTATAGAAAGAGCAAACAAAAACAAGTTTGCTGATGCTTTCCTGTTGACCTCTATGTTACTGAACTTCAACTTGGATCTTTTTGTTAGCTGCTTGATAAAAATTGTGCCTTTTTTCAGCTTCGGAGATGGTGTAGGCCAGAAAAAGCTTTGAAACCACAGTAATGAGAGCTGTATAACTCAGATCCTTCTACCTCGGGCCAGGACCTCATCAATCACCTCATATCTCAACCGCTTTCAGATGGACAGCCATTAAATTTTGTACAGAAATTCACAGTTCGCAGAAGATGAAGGTCTACTGACTTGTGCCAGGAGCTTGACATTTGATGTTTGGAGTGCAATGTCTTGACAGCTTTGTGATGGTTTGCCATGAAACTCAGCTCACACAATCATGTCCCCCGCGGAATGAACTAAATCAACTCTGATGACTTTTATCTAGCACCATCAAGGGGTCAAACTTTAATTTGTCCAAGACATTAGCATGATGGCATTGTTATCGCAGTATTTTACAATTTTTAGGTTTTACTGCATTTTTTTATTTATCAGTTTGGCCATATTATTTCATATTACTTTTATTTATTGCATCATTAAATGTTCAATTGATAAATAGCATGTTAGCATGCTAACATTAGCATTTAGTGCCACTTAAGCTGGCTGAAGCCTTACAGAGCTGCTAGCTTGCCCACAGCCTTTGTTCAGCCAGCAGCAGTAAACATGCAAGGGGAAAGCTAAGTTGTGGCATTTTTTTGTTGAATAAAAATAAAAAACTCTACAAAGATTGAAAATGTGTTTAACAACTTGCACTTTTTACTGACACGCTGCACAAACAGAAGTAATAAATCAAAAACAAGAGCTGTGAAGGACATGAAACCCAAGTCTTATTTAAGAAAATAAAAAGATAACCTAAGTGCTGAACTGGGATTTGTCTCCCACACTTGTGCAATTGTACGTCGGAGGCATCCTGTTTATGTGGCCACGGTTGCTTCAGGGGGATTGGCTCAGGCTGCATCACGGTGCTGCAGCCCAACAGCTGGGAATGGCCTCTCAGTCTGACAAGACATGCCGTTCCTATGACAAATACCCATAGAGCAACAGTAACATGTGTCTCCCACCCCGGCGAGTCAACCCCCCCCCACCACCACCATTCCAACCCACCACCACCCCCCCACACAAAGCTGCACAGTGTACTTAATGAATAGCACACTTGGGGCTGCAGGGGTTTTTGCCGGAACAGTGAGGGGGAAAAACGGCCCCCAGTGACCTCTGAGGGCCATCTGAGATAATAAATCCATGACCCTGAGTTCCGGAGTGCTTTGGGCAAGGTCGGGGTGGCAAATTTCCCACTTCCACAATATCAGATGTTAACGGTAATTCCTTTTAGCCAATGTGTAATGGCGCAGGAATGTCTTCTCCCCAGCCTCATCTAGGGCTGGTGGAATATGTTGAAAATGTGTGACAGCTGTGAAAGTTGGCCAGCCCCGACCTGCGAATGTATAAGATTTGGACGCGATTCAGGACCAAGGGGTGAGGTGCAGGGGGGGAGGGAGGTGAGGGCAGGTGGGAGACTTGTGTTGTCGTGATGAAGTTTGTTTGCTACCTCCTCGTCTCTCAGTGGTCTGCTCTTACTCTCCTTTTTCTGCCATCTGCTCCGGCGTAACATCGCTCTTGATGTTTTCTCCTCTTCTTCATCTTTTTTATCCAAGTAGGAGGAGGAGGAGCCAAGCCGAACTTTCCCAGCCAGTTAGGAGGAGGAGTAGCTGAATTAAGTTGATCAGTCTGGAATATTTCACACAACACTGATGTTAATATGTCCTACGTAGCTCTACATCTACTAATTATAATGGGGAATTAATATCAATATTTGTATATTATTTATTTATTTATTCAAGCATCTCATAAAACTGACTTGTTAGAAGTTTAATAACTCGCCATTCAAATTCACATGCACTAGAGGCTCGAAAGGAGGTTTTGCAATCACTCACTATGTTTGCATGGACACCAATATTGTGATATTAACCCAATTAAGACAATATGCTGAATAAGACTCTGCCATGCAAGAAGCATTTTCTGATTACCCTACTCCAAACAAGGTCACAGTCGGAGTAAGCAATAATTGAATTAAGACATGGAGTATTCCAGTTGTTGTCACATTTCAGTATACATGTATACACCTTAATCACACTATGCCATCCTATCAGAGTTTTTGTAGCGTTTTGCGACAGTGACATATTGTTTACAACAGTCAAACTGCTTGACAACACAGCACAGAGAAGGCATGCAGCTGCAAAAGCTGTATTCGCCTGCATCTAAATGTGTGTAGTATTAAAAATGTGAAAGTAACACCTTGTAGTTTTTGGGAAATTAGAAAATAAAAACTCAAAAGGTGAAACGGTAGCAGCATGTTTGACTGTTGTCTTGTTGTTGTTGATGTTGTATGAATGAAATATTGTATAAGCAACTCGTGTAAACACCTTAATCAAAATGTTGTCTTATTTAGAATAAGGGCAGTAGTCTGATTAATGCAGCCCATGTAAACATAGTCATTGTCAGACAGATAGCCTACTACACACGCTAAGCAGCCACAGCCCCCAGCTACAGCTCTGGACTGAGAGAGGATTTTGGAAGAGTGGCCAGTAGTGGTAACGCAGTAACATGTAATGCACACCAACAGCCAAAAGGTACTGTTTAAAAAAAACAAAAACACACTGAAACTCTTTGAACTGTCAAAATTGGAGCAAACAGGAAGCCAGTTATTCCGATGCTACCAACTTGCTCAACCAGACCAAGATTCTAGATGCTAGATGCTCTGTTGGCCCGAACAAAGAAGCCTGCAGAGGCCCAGTGAGCAACATTCATAATAATGAATGGGTCGCCATCTTGGAATTCAGTTTTTCTTTCTGCGTCCATTAAATCTGCGCATATGCAGGAAAGAAACTAAGCGGCCGTTTGGACCATCAGGTGAAAACACGTTACTGGCTGCAGGAAACGAGTGTAAAACCTTCCGTAATTTGAACATCTGGGCCATCCGCAAGTTGTAAATGTTACTGCAACATGGTTTTTCATCTTCTTTTCACACCTGTACCAACTTCTAGCTAAAATAAAGTGACAATCTCGCACTACAGTGCTAATCTGGCACTGGTAATATTTTTGCCTGTGAGGCCCTGGTCTGTTTTTGTTCGGTTTCTGTGATCAGGGTTATTGAGAAGATTCCCCACTCCAGCCTTCATTCTAAATGAAAAGTTGGAAATATTCAGTTCCTAAAAGACATTATTTTAAAACCAATATCAAAGTGAGTATTAAAGTAGATCTGTACTTCATTTAAAGAAAAAAATTTATCCCTTTAACTGACTGAATTGGCAAGCAATGGACAACAGGTCAGACGTCACCTTACATAGCAGAAATTAAAATGCTTTTCCAGTTGCTGCGATTTCTCAAGCCCCTTGGCGGACAGCTGTTGCCATCTGCACATTTGGAATAAGGAAAAGCTTGTGGCGGAAAGTGTGGAGGGGGAATGTTTTGCTGGATCTTCACAGATTCCACGGCGATTAGGAGCACCTTCTCTTCTCTTCACGTAATGCCTTTGAAAGCGAAGTTGAGGATTACTAATTGGATTAAATGGAGCCAGTGACATATATTGCACCTCTCACCAGCACAGAGCGTGTAATCTGGCCATTTACGGAGGGTTTTTTTTTTAATGTCCCAAAAAATGGGATCACCTATTGGTCAAACAATGTGGGCCAGGCAGTGATATTCTTTTCTTCTTAATTTTTTCAGTGTCAGGTGTTTTTTTTGTTTGTTTTTTTTATCACTTGTTTCAGTTGTTTAGTCCAACTGTACTGTTTCTTGCGTGCGTCCCTGTCGCAGGGTGATACTGGGATTTATGGACAGTCACATTGCAATCGACAAGTTTTTCAAGCTTTTCTTCTCTGATTGAAAAAAACCTGCAGAATATCAACACTGGCTAAGATGCATCGGTCCGTGGTTCACACATGGACACCAGAGCTTTCCAAAACAGCTAGTTTTGTTTCCTCTCGTCCTTTTCATGTAAATGGAAGAAGCCAACCGCAACAATTGTCAATGGAGCTGTGGGACGTGGCACTGGCGCGGCACTCTGCCCACTCTGCCCCACTGTCGTAATCAGCCCAAGAGGCAGGATGGGGGGGGCCGCGGCAGCAGATAGTATTTCTCCTTGGCCAAAAGGCGCTGCCCAGACAGAGAGCTCTTTGTTGCCCCCCTCTAAGAACGGCTTTCACTTTGCAATTGTGGAGGTAATTCCAGAGCTGTGCCCTGTGAGTTTTTTTCTCCCTGCTCCCCCCTCCTGCCAAAATCGTGACCTGCAATCGGAAAGACCGTTCAGCCATGGTCGCCTGCTCGTCAGTTCTTAGTGAGTGCACGGTGCAATGATAACATTACATTTGTGAACAAAGAGAATGTAATTTCAGTGCAGAGGGATTGGGCAGGAAAAACTTGTTAAACGCAGGTTCAGTTGTCAGATTAAACACTAGACACCTTTGATAACTCAAGTGGAAATTAAACAAAAAATTGACTCACAAACATAGACAGCATATTAAAGACTGGACAGAGCCACCATGATGCCACACATTGATTTGTAAAGTACTGTTTTGATGCTGTCGCCATCTTGTTTTATTTGAAATCACAAGTGACCATATTCAGATGAGAGGGTGGAGCAGGGGACGATATGCTTTGCAACCGTTGACTTTGTTACACCTAACAGACAGTTAGGTGTAACAAAGTCAGTTAAGACAGTTAACACCTGCTGTCAATCATACATGTGACCTATATAAAAGTTTTTTAGCTATTAAGAAAACCAAAACCATTTTGGGGGGATTGATTTGTTATTTCTGATTAGATGCTGCGATGCTGCTCCCCCCGCCCCCACCCCACCCCCCACCCTCACTGCAGGGACAACAGAGTTGAATTCAGGATCCAGGCCCATTTGGCAGCTTTTTGTAGAGCTTTTAGCTGCATCTCACAGTTTTAGTGGATGGAGTCTACTCACTGTGGGGTGGAGTGGCAGGTGGGGTAGATGTGAGGATTACAGATTATAAAAACCCTAAAGGAAAATTAGAGTAAAATTAGAGAAGAGGAGAGATGAGACCAGGTGGTTAACTGGAAACGTGACCCCAAAAACTCCCACCACCGTTAACCCCCCACTGCCCGCCACTCCCTTGCGCTCCGCCTCAGCGTATTCCTCTCCTTCCTATTGAGGATGCATTCCTGGCACACCCCACCCAAGATCACTGTAATGAAAATTCCTGTGCCGATGCCAGAAGGATCCAGTTGCCACTAATCCTTTTGCAGAGCATCACCTGATCTCGAGGCAGGCGGAGGTTAGGTCTGTGGCCTTGCCAGTGGTTGGAGGTGCTTGAAACATGGGCAGAGTGTCTATGTCAGGGTAAGGGGGTTTGGTGACAGTCAATATTGTGGCTTAAAATCCATCTGTTGAGCAAATATTTCATGATCCCACCCCCCCCCACCCCCAATTCACATCCACCTCTGCTTCCTCTTTGGCGACAATGGGACGGAGGTGAGACTGAGGTGGTTTGGGCACCTGCGAATGAGAGACTCAGGATACATCAGGAGAGGGATGTTAGAGATGGAGCTGCCAGGCAAGAAGAGAAGGGGAAGACCAAAGAAGAGGTTTTTGGACGCAGTGAAGGAGGACGTGCAGGCAGTCTACAGAGAAAAATGTGGTGGACAAGGAAAGATGTAGACGGATGATCCACTGTGGCGACCCCTAACAGGAGAAGCCAAATAAAGAAGACTCACTTCTTTATTTGGCTAACGTACAGTTAGCCACTCTGAATATGAGTGTTGGCTTGATTCATGAAACTTTAAATCTTACAATGTCAACAACTTTTCAGACTCTGTTTTCCAGAAGGAGTAATGATTCAAATGGTTAAAACTATAACAAACTTGCCACAAAATACAGTTTAATCATTTCCTCTGGCGAAGCCTCCATTGTCTGGGAGCATTTCTATCAAACCGCGGAGAAAAGAAATGTTCCATATGATTTCAGGTCAAATCCACTGAGAGAGCAGAAAAACTTGTGTAATTTTGTATCAGCAAGGCTCAACTGCTCCTATTACAAGAGACTTTTTGAGCAGAAACTTGCAGAGGGAACCTGATCTGCCTGTGCCGACCCAACATTGAACAGAGTAGACTGACACAGGGATCAGTGTGGAAGATGACACTGCTGTTCTCCCTTTAAAAAAAATATTTTTATTTGTTCCTTCTCAGCTTTGCTTTCATCTGTGGGAACTTCCCACAGGCATGGCAGGTTTTTTCTTCCATACCTCCGCTGGCCATAGAGCAGTCAGGGGGTTTAATGCCTCGCTTAAGGACATCTGAGCATTTGTGGGGTTAGTGGGGACCACAATTTACAGTATGCCTGCTGGGTAGTAGCAAGGTTTTGGGTTATATATTTGACATCATTTTAATAGAGAAAAAGAAGAAGAATTGATCAAATATGTGTGTGTGTGTGTGTGTGTGTGTGTGTGTGTGTGTGTGTGTGTCTTGAGTGGAGATACTGGAAATGTGGGGGAGGAACTTTTTGTCCTTTCTATCTTTGTGAAATCTTTTCGTTTCAAGTATCAGTGAGAAGATCAGTCACAGTCCATAGTTGTCATGGTGACAATGAGGATCGTGGTCCCTAGGATAATTAGGGAAGAAATACATTCACATGGTTTTCATTGTAATCTATCCAGGCTGTGCACTTTCACGTGCTTGACCACTGTCAGATAATGTCACATTGTGTTTTGCAGCAGAAGATAAGTTTTTGCCAAATAGTTCAACATTGTTTTGTAGGAGTTAGCATTAGCATTAGCATTCCTGTTGTGTCAACCAGTAAATTTATTGTTATAAATGAGGATATTTTTTTCATGCAGTGCTGTTGATGGAGTTTCATTTCCATCACTAATGACCAAAAGCCAATGAAAAAAAAAACAGAGCAGAGCTGTTTTGTGACAGGTGTCAGAGAAAAGATGAGTTTTAAGGCTTATCAGATACCAAAATACTACACAGCAGTTCAGAATACTCTGGACACTCTGGAGTGCTATCATGGCAGGAACCATTTTATTATCTGTCACAGAAATCAAAAGGCAAACTGCAAAATTACAAAGTTCACATTACAAGGTTTTTTTTTAATCTTGTTGCGCTCAAACATGTTTAACTGGGCCAATACTGTGCAATGCAGTGCTTGTGAAAACTGCTGAGCTGCTGCTTTGATTTAACCGACAAATGACGCAGCATTTTTTGTAAGGACTCTTTTTGCAGCCAATCTTTTGCAAACTTATCACAGAATCATCATGGTCTGGCATGTTTTTTCAGCTTATTAGAGCCATTATTCATTAATTATTATTAATTATCTTAATTATGGATACTTTCTGAAAATGATGACATGGTCTTATAAATCAGTGACAAACTTCAGCTTTGAGAGTGACAAACAATCTGAAAGGAGAGGCACTGGACACACCGCAAGATTATAGGCAAAAACACCAATCCCATCCGCAGAGGCCTCAACAGACCAGAATGCAATGCAGCCACAACAGAGGCTGCAATTCAGCAGTGAGTGATGTTTATAACCCACAGCTGGATTCAACAAGTTCAGGCCTGTCCTTGTCAAAGCCATTCTGGAAAACGTAGCAGTAGATAATATCAGTATTTACGGCACATGTATAGAAAGGTTAGAATAAATGGGGGGCTTTAACTACCACAAACATTAGTTAAATAAACGCACAAACTTTTTGTTTCCTTAAGGTCAGTTTTTCCCAGTTTGTTCTAAGTCATATTTCTTCACATTGTCTGAGACATTAAACTAAAGGATACTTTGATCTTCTTCCTCACGGTGTGTTAGTGAACGTTCTTGCTTGGAAATACAGCATATCTGATTTCTGCCCACAGATCCCGATGAGCTGAAACGCGTGTCCCAACTCTTGATTTAAAACAAGCGCGCTGCTAAAATCTTGGAGGAAATCACTAATGAAAACTTGGCAGGAAGCTAACCACCTATATATCACCCTCGCATGAATGTCACATGAGCTTTTAATTTACAGCATTAAAACATGCTACGGCTGCATTACTATTTACCTTTCCATATCCGATAGCCCCGGCCGGTTGCCATGGGGTTTCAGTCATATCCAATCCCGGCCCCTTTGGCACACACTCTTATCTCTGTTTAAATATCCGGTTACTTCCCCCTCTGGTCCAGGCACACAGAGACATGTCATTAAGAGCAGTATCTCTCCCCAGCCCAGGCTTCCTTCCTGTGTGTGTGGTGACGGATTGATTTTCTCCGGTAAGGATCCACTGCAAGAAATATTCATCTAAACAGGTTATTTAATCTTGTGTCGAGTCCTGAAATGGCATTTTTGTTCCTTCCAAGAGGAAAAAAGGCTAACAGGAAAAAGAGATGATTTCACTTTTCTACAATTCTTTCCAGAAAATGTTTCAGCCAAGTGACGTCACCTTGAAATAAGTGGAGCGATCGACCTTGTTATCGCTTTTTCCAAAAAGTTTGTTTCTTTAATAAGTGGAGCTGCACTGTAAAAAGAAATGAAGTTATGTCACACTGCCAGAGTTCTTCATTAAATGAAATGATTTAAAAGTGGAATTAAGTCGTCTCTCACTTCAATCAACCTCAAACCTAAACCATGAAATCTTGAAACTAATTTAAAGTTGGAATCAATATTTCACTGTAATATTGTTTTTTCTTAAGTAGAAGTTATGGCAACCATCTGGACCACAGTGAATCAGTGAAAAGGGCACACTGGCTCTCTTTCCTCTGCCACTAAGGGCTGTTGATCAGATTTGTTGTAGCCATTTAGTTGATGGTCAAGGCCATCATATTGCATCATTACCTCAAATAGTATATATTGGTTGTTCAATGACATTTTCATTGCATATCAAGGGAAATAGGTAGAGACAGCTTCACGAACCCAACATTGCACGTTCTGTCATTTACAGTAGTTTACAAAGACGTGATTTTTGCCAATCTATTCTCACACCCAACTCATCATATCAGGCAGCTTTGTCAGGACACCTTGGCCACATTTTTTAAAGCAAGAGTGACACCTTTAGTATCTGTTGGCAAGGAACCACCATAAAAACTCATGCATGGTAGTGTTGAACACTCATACAGTAGCAATCGCTCCACTTGACAAAATATGAAGACCGTAACAGTCTTTCTTTAAACAGCCACTTGAGGCTGGCTCCAAAAATGAGTCAAACCGCATAGACTCTTACATTAAAATGCCAAACTTTACAGCAGAAATAAACATGTTTACAGCCTGTTATAAAAATGGTTTGTCTTTATTACTGACAGCAGCCTCTATCTGTCTGCTAGGCATCACACAATCTTTGGTAGCAATATGATCAATTATGGCTAACCCTAACCCCAAAAACCAAGATGGCAGCAGCCAAAATGCCAAACTCAAGGCTTCAAAACAATAATCAACAAACCAGTGGGTGACATCATGGCGGCTTTCAGCCTCTGCAGCCTGCGTTGTGGTAATTTTGTGCCTGTGCATAAACAGAGAAATCATTAAAAGAATACTCAAGTAAAATTGTGCTAATTCGTCAGTGTCGGTGACCTGATCAGTAGCTTCACAGCCATTTTACATAGGTACTGATCGAGTGTAGAGAGATGAGGACATACTGTAAGTGCACAGTAATTTCATGTTTTGTATACAGCCACCTGAAACACCAGTAAATGCCCTCTAGAAAATGACTGCATGAAAGTGCCATTGTCCCCTACTTATACTTTCAAGTATGGCTGTTTAGAACTGTGACACTTTTGCCTTCCGACCTGTTTGGCTGCATAAATTAGTTCTTTTCAAACATACCCCCACCTGAGCCACCAGTCTTCTATATGGTATTTACACAGGTTTAGTTTTGCAGAACACTGAACAAAACAGTAAGAACTAGCAAAGACGAAACTTATCAAAGATCTCCAGAAGCGGCACATTTGTTCCGTCTTGACTTGTCTTACTAGCGTGATGCTAGTGTTATTATATGCAAGCATTAGCTTTAAAAAAATAGCTCACTCAACTTGATGATTCGAATCAGAGAAGCAGGAAAATCTCTTTCAAAGAGGTTTTACAACTAAGTAAAATGAAATTACTTCTGAAAATGGACATTTTTTACAGTGGAGTCTTGGGTCTGTGGCTTGGCGTCTGCTCTCCGGAGCAGCCCTTGGTACCCACAAGGGTCAAATCTCCCTGCTCTGTTTCTGAAAGAACAGAGGCTGTTAGGAGAGGCCTACACTCCAGTATCTTTACAAATCAATGGAAGCACTTCCTCTCTCCTTGTCCTCCACATGCACTGAGGACGTATCGATTACACCAGGATACGTAATACATTCCTGTGTTCCTTGACTGCTTGTAAATACGCAGCTTGATGAGGGATTTCTGGTTTAATGTAAAGAGGTCCCTTCTTTGGGGGTCAAAACCTCATTTTGAGAGAGTTCATTTTTCATGCTTTACCAAAACCCCTGGTCATGGCTATTGAGCAATCTTTGTTGCATTGAGAGAAATGCACAAGAGTTACCCTCAAAATCCGTCCACTGTACAGCTGCAGGGAGTGAACACCCCAGAAAGACACAGCTATTTATCCTGAGGTATAAAATTTACTTTCAGCACCCCTGCTCTCCCACAGGTTTCGTCATGATCGTGTTACACGTCCTCGGGTGAGAGCCGGGGGGTGGCGACTTTTGCACGTCTTCATCGTAAAAATGTTTGTCCATTGTACAGATGCCCTGGAGTTGAACTCTTAGGGAGGGTAAACAGAGGGGGGGAACGGCTATGCAGGCCTTTCCTTCTCTTTCAGCTGCACTAATGATGTTGTGCCGGACCACAGCTGTTTTTTCGTGGCAGGTGTGCAAGTGGGAGCCACAGCAGACTGCACTCGGCCCGGATCGGAGGAATGCCAAAAACAAGACGGAAGGAGAGGAGACGGGGCGCATAGCAAGGCGGAGAAATGAATATCCACACAAGATACAGCTCCCTGAGCTCCCAGAAAGCTGGATACAATATTCAATTGAGAATTTCCCCTCAACACCTGGCCACCAGCATAAGTAGGATATTGATGTGGGTCCCGCGCCAGAGCCCCACAGCTTGACTCATTTCAAATCCTCTGGCGATTTCATGCGGTATTTAGCCGAAATGCTTGGACAAGAACTTGTCTGGAGTTCTTTCCTGAGACAGAGGACACAGCCAGTATGTCTTGAACGTGCACTCAGCTGGTCTGGGCTACGGGGATAGAAATGGCCCGGGATCATTTCCTGTTTGGAACTCGGACCAGGAGCAGAGGGGGGAAAATACGCACAGAATATTTGCAGTTTGGATTGGATAAGATCACTGTGGAGATTACTACAAGGCTATAATAAGACTGTATGTGCTGTACTACAGAGATATGTGATTTTTAATCATTGGAGTGTTTCTATTTAAGCTCAGGCCTGTCCTCAAGAGCTAAAACGCAGGTGTTATGTAACTTAGAAGTTCAATCTGGTTCAGATCTCTGTGATTTGTCTGTATTATAGATACTCTGATTAGTCGCTTGTGAATTCAAAATTTAATAACACTGATTCTTACTTCTTTAACTACTGTTTATAGAATTATAATTAGGGACAAATAAAAGCTTAATTGGTACAGAGACCTTGATGCATGTGATCAAAGACTTCCCATATTGCAGCAGTCAATGAAATGCTTTGCAACCTTTGTAATCACTCAGTCCCCCTCCTTTTCCAGCCTGACCTGTCCACTCTATCTTGTCTAATAATGCACTAAAGACTAAAAAAGTAAATTTTTGGATATTGCTCTGGGGCAGGACGTGAAACCAGAGTGAGACCTCTGTTCTCCCTCGACTAGCGCCTCTGGCTAATATTAAAGCCGAGGCCATACGTGGTAAATATTAGCTTTTCTCTCCCGTGTTGACAGTGTGTGCTTTTCCACACACACACGGAACAAAGGTCTGCCATATTGTACACCCACCTGGGAACTCAGATGGGACAGAGTGGAGGTAGGTGTTCATTGCTTAACAGTGGTGGCTTTTCATTGTGTGACTTATGATTATGCAGTTGAAAGGCCCCTTCAGACCGGATGTGTAATGTTGATAATGGGAACAGGAGGCTCATTCTGCTGCTGCTGTGGATACGACAAGCAGATAAATGCCCGAAAGTGCAACTCAGCAAGATGCTCATTAGTTAACGTTCTCTCCATCTTTGATGTTCGGTACCCTGTGGTTGGTGTCTTTGGCTACGTGTCATATAAATCATCTGAGAAACTGTTCTGCAGCACTGTGAAGTTTCTTTTTTCTTTTCTTTTCAGGTGCTGATTTAAATTTTGGCAGGTGGTGCCGTATTTTGTTTGATGGTGGCTCTCACTTCTTCACCTAATTCTTCTGTTTATCAGCAGCATAAAAGGATTCACCTCCTGTTTGACTACCCGTCAGATAAGAAACAGCTCGCTTAAAAGAAGATAATTTAAAAGCTTTTTATTATTTGGCTAAAGGTTGAAAACTAGGTCACATTTAAGATGACTGCTAATTTTTTTTTAACAGAACTTCCCACATTTCTTAACATGTATTTTTCCTAATCGATCTCCATGATTAATGTGGTATTTGGAAGGAAAATCGGAATCTAAACTGTCAGATTTATTTATTCGTGGCACGGGAAAACTGCATATATGCACAGCTATGAATTGGTGTGGAAGTCTGCCTGTGAATCAGTCAAATAGTGCTTGACGAGGGCACACTTGTTCAGATTGTCAGTGTCAGAAAAGTGCAAAGCTGTTTTTTCCGACAGCCCAATATTCTAAATTCCCTCTGTTTTGCCCCAACTGTGCCTGTGATGAGGACATTTGTCCCTGACCCTAACCATGTAACATCCATCCAACTCAAACAAGCACCAGTCAATCAGAGGGACATTGGCTGTTTCTTTCAGACTATCGGGGTTTTAGAATAACGAGCAGTCCTTTACTGATGACTTTCCAGACGCAGCACCCCAAATCTCAGCATCAGAGAAGTTTGTGTGGGTGCTTTAATCACTGTTTGATGATCCTTTATGCATTTCCTTCGCATTTGATGCCTGTGTGCATCAAACATTTTAATCAGAACCATTGAGAAAGAAGGTTGAAATTTTTTTTCCTTTAAAGTAAAAATGTATTGTTTGACTCTCCCTGCTCACACAGCAATAAACTTAAAAGTGTTTGGCGGACATTAGCTCTGGCCCAGTTAGCTTCAGCTCTTCATCCAACTCTTGCCACACATACACATGCAATGCAAGCCCACAAACACAGAAAATAGTATTCCCTGTCTACTCAGGTGTTTTACTTACCTACCTGAAACACTCTGGCTTGGAAAACAGGGGCAGCTCAGTCAGATTTTTTTTCCCCCTTAAAATCTAAAAGAGAGACACTTTCCTTTACCAAAGAGTTTTTACATTAAGCGAAACGGCGAGCATTCATCGCTTGGGTGTTAGCAAACACACTGTCCCAGCATGCTCCTTGGCTCAGAGCATATGGAGGGTCACAAGTCGGTTCCTAAAAAGAGCCAAATACCAGCAGCGGAGGCCCCATCATAATGGTAGTGCCTCCCCTCTTCCTCTCTTCCCCCAACCACCTTCCCTTACCCTCCCTCCACCTCCTACTTCCACTCCCCCCTCTACCTCCTTCTCTTCCCTCTTTGGCCTGCCAGTGTGGTTTGCCTTGGCTGACTGATAATAAGAGACACAAAAATCCTCTTATCCCCCCCCTCTCCTTTTCTCTCCACTGAAATGAGTCACTTCCTTGCCAGGGCCTCGGTTGCTGGACCGCTGCCAGGAGATACCCTGCTATTTATTGCCCGTTTCCACCCCAGAAGAGGGGAGTCTGGGAAGGCGTTTTCAGAGGAGCCTACACACACACACTGAAACCCTCAGGGTGCATCCACACACATACAAATACACCAACACATCCACACAAAGACACGCAAGAGAAAAGCCAAGC
The DNA here is from genome assembly GCA_029783625.1 of Naso annulatus. Taxonomy (NCBI): domain Eukaryota; kingdom Metazoa; phylum Chordata; class Actinopteri; order Acanthuriformes; family Acanthuridae; genus Naso; species Naso annulatus. The sequence continues at coordinate 23,558,495 of JAPZDX010000025.1, read as the reverse complement.
ATGCTCAGGCACAAACACACACACGCACACACACACACACTTCCTGGCCTGGTTTTAAGCATCCGACAGGACCCAGAACACGTTCTCCTTGGATTCCACGATTGATGTTTGCGTTCCTCCCCCCAGCTGCGCGCCGGCCTGCCTTTAAGGTCTCCGTTTTCCGTGACGTCCCTCCGGGAGTCGGGAGATTTATGTTCCTTTGCCGGCATTTTTCAGGAGGAAACTGCCTCGCTTTTTCTGACCACACATGCGACACACAAACACAAGCTGTGGGGAGGTGCACAAACAGTCTCTCATGATAAAAACAGATATGGCCGGAGCTATAGCACGGCTGTAGCGAGCAGAAAGTATGCATAACTTTTTGCACAGATGTTTCTTGCACAGAGGCCATCTTTCATGACTGTATCAAATATGCATAAAGTCGATGATACGATGGTGGCATTAATCTGCAGCTGTGCACAAGATCAAATTCAGTCTTCATACTGAAAGAACTGTGCAAAGCACTGAACTCTTGCGCATACATGGAACATGCTAACCTCAAGGTCAATTCATCCATTCATGCAGAGCACACACTTTCAGACACACATGCACTTAACGCTCATAGTCCCATACAACCACATACACAAAGTCTCACACACAGGATCCTTGTGAATCCAAAACATTCCTTTCAGCTCAAGTTCAGGCACATCCCCCTAATAGAGGGGTTTGCACTTTTATTCATGGGCCCTTCTTTGGAATATGGCTGCTTTATAACTATCAGCACTTGTCGGGCCTTTTTTTCAATACACTACATTGTCCTTCCAGCATTGCTATGGAACGCAGAGGATTGTGATTTAAATGGCTTTTGAGTACTCCTAATCCACCGGAGGCACATAAGTCACACAAAGGTAGCTCCGAAAGGCCGGGCGAATTCCACCAAGCAAAGAGGAAGTCTTAAATCCCAAGCTTCGCCTAAATACCACGGAGGTGACTTATTAATGGAATGATTTTGACTTGTGTGTATAGATGGTCCTTGATCGAGTGTGATGGGCTCAGGTGGCTGGAAATAACACTAATGCGGGCTGACAATGGATGTGGACAAATAGACATTCTTTGGTCCTCTTTGGTATTGTCCAGGGTGAAAGAGGAGGAAAGGTGATTCTAGTCCACTGGCAGAAATGGCCACTTTAGGGACAAAGAAACTCTGTTGTGTGTGTGTGTGTGTGTGTGTGTACATTTCAGATTTAGTGCACTGATACACAAGTAAGTTTTAATCAGATTTAAATTACTGAAATATGCCATCATTATGTACTTTGTATCTATTTTATAATCAG
>JAPZDX010000025.1:23546117-23557082 GCA_029783625.1 Naso annulatus | reverse complement strand
TTGTATCTATTTTATAATCAGTATTGTCTGTCCTTATTAGTCAACTGCTTTATAAACTGCATAAATTTTATTCTGTCAGGTGAGATATTTTTGCAGACTTTTTGCACCTCTACACAACATGCACACACTCATTATGCTGTTATATACACAAACACAGAGAAAAGACTATTTCTCACTGTGGAAAGTTTATAATCACAGCGACTCTCAGAACAATTTCAACAATCTTTGTTTGACATCATTATATTTTGGCAGCCTGATGTGGCTCAAGGAATGTGGACTCACTCAAAGTCTTTCTGCATAGCGTTATTGGTCAGCTGTCTGAAGCCTCCCGTCCAAAGACAACATCCAGAATTATGTGAATATGAAAAAATACAAATGCACTCATTGTAGAAATTTTATAATGTTGCAACACATATGCAAGTTAGGAAGGAGCAAACTGTGACATATAATGACAGGGAAGAGATTTATGATGATATGACGAAAATGCTTTTCGCAGAAATACAGACAGATGTTCCAAGAGGATGGATTACATGAATGACTGACTGCTTTGAAAAAAAAATAAAAAAGAGCAAAATGTGATGTTGCTTCCAACCACTTGTCAGTACACTGCTGCACTGCACAGACCTGTTTCACGAAGCTTTGGCAAAAACTTTTTATATGACTTGCTTTAACTTCGTCCCAGATAGGCGGAGTTTGCCACAAACAGCAGGACAATGCACCGACTGTCAGGAAGACTTTACAACAGAATGAAAGCATTTGAAATTGAAAAACAAATTTACATGATTGACAGATTTGCCAACAAAATCTGAACCGTCCTGTGATATGGGCCCACCCAAAAAAGAAGTGGTTGGATGTTTTACTGCAAACGAGCATCTAAATGTAGTCCAATTGAGAATCCTTTTCCCTTTCCTCTCTGTCCTCCTTGAGGCTTAATATCTTAGAAGAAGCAGAGCTTTGTGCCGTATGTTTCTTAAGAGAAAACAAGCTTCTCCAGCTTTCCAGTCAATCATCCAAAGAGTAGGTTCGGCTACGCTCTGCTGTGGTGCTTTAACTCACTTTGACCTGTTCTGGAGCTGCAGGCTGGTACACTGATCAGAGAGATCATTCTTCATGTGGAAGGCTCGGTTCATTCCCCAGTGACCCTGAGCAGTAACCCTGCTGGAGTGCATTTGAGCAGAGAAATTCATACCTACTCCAGAGCTGCTGTTCTGTACCTACTCAATATGGACATGCAACTGTGTTGAACTACAGACACAGAAATATAGAACTACAACTTATAATGTTATTTCACAGTCTTATTACTGAATAGGAAACTACTTGCAGAGCAGCAAACAAAATCTGCTGAGAGTCGTTGCACAAATTCCTTTACTTCACTCTCAGCCATCTTCATCAGCATCAGAAGCATGAGGGGGAAAACAACAGCAGCCAGTCACAGTTCTTGCACTCCCCACATGGTATCTGCACTGACGCCAGAGCCCCAGCTTGTACATTTTTGAGGAGATCGTGAGGCTCAGTCGCAGTCGGCGTGCCACAACCCCAAAAAGCACAAGCATAAATCTAGCTTTACCATACACATTCTAAAATAGTTGTGAATTTTCAACTCCGCCACTATATTTATGTCACATATTTGTTTCCATGTTTACTTTTCAGTTTATCTTTTATTTTCGGCTATTTTTTGTCTAGTTTTTTTTCTTTTTTTTAAAGTTTGTGTGGTCTAGTTTATTTAATTTTACCACATGTCAGTATGGTGCTTTCATTGTAGTGAATATTCTAAGTTTTAAATTAGCTAGAAAAAAAAAGAAATCAATGCTTTACACTTTTTCAGCCCTCTCATTTCAATAAATAGCTACTAAATCCAACATATCTGGTACAAGGCTCCCTGTGGCATGCCAGACCAAGCGTATGCATTAAGTATAGGATACATTGGATTTAGTTACTTTTTAGCCAAAATAAAGGTGTTTAGGAATAACTGAGCCTACGACACTATAAAGAGGACTTGGATTTTACCACACAAAGCTTTTGAGATTTTTGGATTGAAACTGTATCTCCATAGACTGCCAGCAAAAGCAGCTAAAGTGAGTGGCTCACATTATTGAAAAAAATATTTTTACCCTGGAATAAAAAATATATACATTCTTCAATTCAAGACATGTAAGGGTGAGTAATTAATACATAAAAAATGGCTTTGCAGCAAACTATCGCTTTAACATCATCTCCATAATTCATATAGCTGGCACTACATTTCATATCAAATACTTGAGAGAAATGTATAAAGGAGGCAAAATACTGTATATAAAGGAATAGGAAATGATGAGAAAGGGGAAGAAGGGGAGGAGAGGGGAAGGGAAAAACAAATGTGAGTAGAGTGACAGCAGGGATGGTGCAGGTGGAAGTTGGGGGTTAAAGAGGAAGTACATGAAATTTATTCTGCACTTTTTTTTTTCACTTATGGAAGCCATCAAAGCCAACTTCCTTTCCTCCAGAGATAAGATCAGTGAATGAAAGCTACTCTGGGGGATAGAGGGGGTTAATTTGCCGGCTGAACTGAGAGTAACTCGGCACTAACAGCACCATGTTTTTTTTTTTTTTCTTCAGCTTGTCCTGAGGCCCAGAATGATCCACTGCTGAAAGGAGCTCAGAACATCTCCATGGTAACAGAAAGAGGCGTTAGTGTAACGGAGGCCTGAGACAACTGAAGACTAGTTTGGCGATGAATGAATGATTTACATGTATATTTGCTTCACCTCTGAAAAAAATAAGTTTATATGTTTCATGCGTGAATTTTTTTTTTTTTACCTATTGTAATAACTCTCTGTCTACTTTTTATTTTTTGAATATGTGAACACAGGAAACAGTGATATGTTTTTGTGTTCTTGGAATTTCATAAAACTGAAGTTTAGTCTCGCCAAAATAAAAAGATAAACATAATGTGCAAAAGCCAACAGAGCACTCACTCAGTGTTGTTTAGAACAGATTTCTGGGTTCTGGTTGAGTCTAATTACCTTCATCCAGAGTTTTACATGGATAAACATGGCAGGTCAGATTTAACAAGGACTTCATCACATCTGTAAGAAGTGATCAGAGACGCTGTCCGTTACAGCTCAATTGTTTGGGGTTTTTTTTATAAAGGTCGAGTCGTTGAGTGTAAACGTCATGTCTCGTGCAAACAAACAGCATGTTGTTTAGTCAGACGGACGGTCTGCTGTTCAGTAATAAACAGGTCAAATGTGATGAGCTGCATCACCACCTGCAGGACTGAGTCCCCCTGCAGGGACCTCGAACACAGAATGGAAAGCATAAACACCCACTGAGCCTCTGTGATGTTTTTCAAGTGCTTAACTGCTCAATCTCTCTTAAAATAATTACACCTGAAAGGCAGAGATCCATCACAACTGCCCCAGTCTGGAAATTGCCCTCAGATGGGCACATACACTCACACACACAGGCAGAGAGAGCAAGAGGCAACATTTGTAAACTATTACAACTCAGCTTTTTTTCCTCTCCTCTTCTCCTTCCCGCTCTGCCATTTCTTTTCCCTCATAAACCTTTGCTCAGCAGATGATGATTATGATGTACGATGTGGACAGTTGACACAAGAATGACTAATTTTTTAACTGTGAGTGTGTTTGTGTGTGTTGTGCGTGTTTTGCACGGAGTGAATGCAAGGATGGCAAATGTGCAGGATTTTATTTGGACATTGTTTTTAACATTCAGTTGTGACGTTAGCACTGACACAAACTTTAATGGTTTTAGTATCGGAATTTGCATCAGTTTTAGCATTAGTAGCAAGTGATTACTTAAAAGTAGAGTAGCAACAAAGAAGCTTTAAAGTCTCGTTTATTTTCTGCACAAACATTACATAAGTAACATAAATAAGTAGCAGTCGAAATAGAAGACTTGCGTAGGCGAAACTCATCTGACTGAATCTTCAGTAAATTCAGCAAATTGCACTTGAACTGCACTCTGGTTCTGTGTTAAAGGTACAAACTTGCATAAACACTTAGTTAGTCAGTTTATCACTTAGATTTCAGGTCAATGCTAAATATGATGAGTTATTGACAACTTTGTGGCCTGAGGAAGTAGAAGGAGTTATACAGCTCTCAGTACATGCACGTGTAGTTCAACTATACAAGTATTTGTGCAGAAAGTTTGAAAATTATAACTTTTGTGCTGTTTCTGTTTCAAGTGAATAAAAATTGCAAGTCAGCACGGCCTGAGCGAATGGACATCATCCTTTGTGCAGTGAGAAGTACAGATTTGAACTAGCCAGACATCCGTCCTATTCACCTGATTTGGCCTCTGCAGACTATTTCCTCTTCCTCAAGATGAAGAAGGTGGTCAGTGGTAGCCATTTTGACTGTGATGATGATGTCATTGCTGCTGCTGACCCCTTTCCGGAGGACTGGAAAACCAAATTCCACAAAAAACAGATCTGTATGCTACATGACCGCTGGACTAAAGCTAGGGTAGGCAGTGTCATTGGGCAAAAATTCCATTACCTTTAAGTATGTTGTAATTCAGCTGGTCTGACAGAACACTAGACTTATGCACTTCTCCTTGGTTCTCAATTCAGGGACCTCGGACTGTGCATGTTCTCCCCATGTTCTCCCAATGTTCACATGGGTTTCCTCTGGGTGCTCTGGTTTCCCCCAGCATCAAAATATGTATATACAGTATCTCCCTCTCCAGTCAGTACCCCTGGCCAAGGTACTGGCTAAAATGTGGAGTTGATCCCCAGGTGCTGCGTTGTGGCTGCCTACCGTTCCTCAAGGACGGGTTAAATGCAGAGACCAAACTTCACTATACACTGTATATGTGACCAATAAAATACCTCTACCTTTATTTTTTCCAGCAACCATTTCGTCTCATCATGAATCTTTGGTGTAAACTGGCCTTTAAAGAAGAGAGCGACAACAAACGACGTGAAAGGAGTCAGAGCAAAAACATGGAAGGGAGTGTGCGGCAGAGTTGCTTCCTTAGAAGTCTCACCCCAGGATTCCACTTGACTGCTTCACTGTGTGTTTGGCCTGTGCTCCACCGTCCTTTAACACCTGCCGGCTGCATTCAGGCTGTGTTTCAGAGCGCAGCACAGCCGGACAGCTTGAGTCACGAGATTACGAGATTTCGTGGTAATTACAGAATCAAGTGCGACCGCGGCTTCTGAAAACCTCTGGTCTGTTGACTTCAGGCTCGGCTCTGCACATAATGACGGTTTATTTTTGAAGCCAAGTGAAATATGATCTGGCAACAACACGGAGTGTTTTATTCTGAAATTAACCGGATGTTTTAATGTGTTGTATTTGTGTCTGACTTCCTGTCCTGCTCGATCTGCTCTGTGCTGAATTGCTGCGTCGTGCTCCGTCATCCAGCAAAAACAGAAGCCTTGTGCATCTGCTGCAGAGGGCTCCAGATCACTGGAGCTGCAAGGGAGTAGAAACGCAACGTTGCCGCAGCTGATGGAGGTACACACATTGACTAGAATTTAAACATATCTGCTCCGCTGCCATTCTGGAGCGGAGACACACTGCAAAAGCATCTTGCGGAATTTCGGGGTCATATGCTACAGCTAGCTTGATTTCCAGACATTGCCTACCCAGCTTAAGTGTCTAAAAATAAAAGGGGATTATGTTGAAAAATAAATGTGTTTTCTAAAATCGACTCTTATACCTTCCGCCACACAGCTACTTCGGTGCAGAGTTCCACAACAGTAATTAGGAGTAGAGTCCTGAATATGCCACAACTCTGATTCATTTGGCTGGTGTCTTCACCATAACAACAAGCACTGTGGTCAATGAGTAAAGTGGTTTTTAGAAACATTTACCATACATAACTGTCAGAAAACACTGACTAATTTTGGCATATTAATGGTTAGAACACAAGAGCATAGTCATTATCAAAGAGACTGCAGTGGAACAACATCAAAATCACCATTAATCCCTTAAATGCTCATTTACAGTGGGTGGAAAAATTTCCAGAACCAGCTGCAGTTCAGTATTTTTAGCAGGATTTTAATACAGTCCTTTAATCCTCAGAGTTGTAAGGTTTTCTGGTTTAAACCACAGTACTGTCAGAATATCCTCCGTTGGAAACAATCAGTATTAGATTAATAGTTTGCTTGAGTAAAGCGGACTGTCGTGCTCAGTTCTAGTAAAAGTGAGCCGTACACTCTGCCTAAGCATGTTACAGTCCAAGCTGCTGTTGTTGTGAAGGCCTGCAATACAGAACTAGTTAATGTTTACCCAGAAAATATGTAATTGCAGACTTCCCCCTAATAAACCGTTCCAGAATGCAGACCACAATCCTCCTCCTGTAACATTATTATTATCTGCAGGCCTCTCAGTCCGACTCCCTCATTCTCCCTCTCTGCCTCTCACACACACATACATTTATATACACGTCTTTAAATATACAGATGATACAACCAAACTAAAAACATGTTTAACCAGCGTCCGGATAGGCAGTCCAGTGAGATGCAGAGCTGTTTTTAAAATGAAAATTCACCACATTTTCACCTGATATGAAGTTAAGACAGACAGACTGAGCAAAGTGTTGCACTAGATAATCAAAAGTCACCGACTGAGACAAACAGGAGAAACTGGTGCATTTATTGCATTTATTTTAAAAAGCTCAGATTTCACAACAAACTGTTAAATGACACACAGCCCTGTACATCGAAGGTGTTTTTTTAATCGTTGAGAATCTGTACGTACTGCACGTCGTCTTTGTAGGGAAAGCTGCACAATTACTAATGACTGAAATCTAATCTCGAGCTGCTAATAAATGAGTTAAACATACAGCTCTTAGCATGATGCTCTTTGAACTTTCTGATGAAATGTCACTGCATTGCAGCAGCAGAGTGTAGAGTCCTTGCAAAAGGCTGCATCTTATTATCTTCTTGTACTGTGTCCTTTCTTTTTACGTTGGCTTTGCACGCTACTGTTATGAGCGAGAAATGATTGCGCAAATCTTGACAGCAGCCCTTGCCAAAAATGTCTGAGCATGCATGTTCAAGACACAGGGGTTTTTTCTTTTCTTTTTTTTTGTTTGTTTTATTGCACATAACGTTGTTAAAACACCACCTGTTTTTGTTTGCTGTTAGCAGGTTCATTACATCTCACAATATTTTTTGCAGTCTCGTGGGCCATGTGTTCACAACAGTGGTGCTGCATTCAGAAACTGTCGGGGGTGCAAAATGCATAAAAATATAAACTGTTACCCATTAAGTTTATTTATTCAAGTTACTTGTTCTGTTAACAGTTACACTGTTTTGATCAAAAACATTGATCTATAGTTCAATTCTGAGACTGTTCTCTAGTTTTCTGGTAAAATAAATAAAATAATACCAAATTTTGTAACAGCTTCAAGTTAATATTTTAAATCAAATCATAATTAAGGTATGAATTAACAACATCCATGTAGTACTGCCGTCTTAAGGCTTCATTATGCTCAACAGAAAAGATGCACGCATTTATGGAAGGAGCCCCCTGTCCATACTGCGCGTTCATTTCTTCCGTATCTCGGCACGTTCACTGGAAGCTTGTAGATGCAGACAAAATGAAGTAATACCTTTAACCACCATGGGAAAGCATGGGGGCAGTGTAGACAATGGTTCAACAGTGACCAGAAAGAGACACGACCAAAGAAGAAGAGCGAGATACAAAGAACACAAGTAAAAAAACTTCTCCATCCTCTTGTGGCAATGTTTTCAATGCTCTAACAGACTAGCACCGTTTACAGCGCTGCCTCCCTTTTTGTCTTTCTTAAGATCTTCATGATGACAGTCTCTCCACCATCACCATGTCTGTTGTTGTCATGGTTACAGGACCTTTTTTTCGCTTCCTTTATTGAGCTTATGCAGAAGTAACAGAAACTTTTGACTCTGAACCACCATCTAGTAGATATATTGCAGAAAATCAGTGCTAACATAACTGATGCTTCGAAGTATGGGGGCAGTTACAGTCGCAACGCTTGAAAAGATAAGATAGAAGATATAAGATAGATAAAGTTGTTTTTGCTTATCCCCGTAGGTAATAGATAATCGCTTGTTGTGTGATACACGTGTCAAAGGGCAACTCCGGACAATGCAGATGTTGTCCAGAGTTCACATGTGAAATGTTTCTAAAGAGCAGCTCATGTGCAAAGGAATAAATCAGATTTTTCAACCTGTCAAACTGCTTTTCAATTTTTCAAATATCAAAAACTTCATGTTAAAACTATTGCAGTAAAACTTTACTTTTCACACTTAGACTGAAGACTTAAGATGCTGAAGAAAGTGTTTAACTTTTCTGTTTGTGCTGCCTAGAGAGAAAATCCCTTTGTGTAATGGGGAAAATACAATAATTATCATTCTTTTCTTCATTCCTGAAAAAACACATTTTGCAGATGTGTAAGTTTTTACGTGACAGCAGTGATATTTCTTAAATGCAGGCTTATGGTTTCACCCAGCAGCTCAGGAAAAATGTTAATATTCAGGTCAGATAAAAAAGCAGCTCCCTGTTTCCGGCCACGGCTGTAATTTTTACGCCACAAACGTAATGCTGGACGTCCCGGCTGAGGCTGAGGTCAGCTGACGTCGCTTACATTCATGATTACCGTTTGTAACATGTCTTTAAAAGACCATTTGGGATGGAATTATTTTATGCTGGATTATTTTTACATTCTGCTTGGGCTTTTTGTCATGCTGGAGCACTAACAGTAGCTTGCTCCTTGATTTTCCTCTTCTTTTACAAAGACTTGCTGGCTTCTGCTCTGCTTTCACTGTAATAAGAGCAGGCATCTGCCTCCAAGTCTGCCCAGTTTAATATAAAGCGACAAATTGCATTACCTCAGTACTGAGAACTGTGTAAACAGCCAAGATGGCCACCATGTCATTACTGGGACTTTCCTTTGTAAAAGCAGCACACTCTTGCTACATTTTTATACAATTCTATGAAATGATATCTATACATGAACGCTATAAAGAAATAAAATTAATGAAAACAATTCGTATGGTACACACACATAAATATATCCCTATATGTAATACCTGTATCATGTGTGTCCAGAGACTAAGAAAGCAAAAACAGGTAAAATAAAAGAAGTGATCTGTTACCTGACCGATTATGACTCAATGACAGCTTACACACAAAAAACATTTATATGCCATTTCCGACTAAGTACTCGGTATTCTCTTAAAGGTCCAGTGTGTGTGATTCAGTGGCATCTAGTGGTGAGGTTGGAAATTGCAACCAACTCAATATTCCTCACCTTCCCCTTCCCGTTATGCAGGAGAGTGTATGCAGGCTGCAAAACTGACGAAACATGCAAAACCCTCTTCAGAGCCAGTGTTGATTCTTAGCCTCTGTAGAAACATGGCAGTGCAGCATGCTGACCTTGTGGAATAAGAACAGCTCTCTCTGTAGATGTACAGAAAGCTGACTCTAAACTCAGTAAAGGGATAACGTCCCATGAGCTGGTTATCATTGCAAAAAGAGCACAGACAGTGTGACGCAGTACAGTAAATTGCAGTAAATGGCCTTAGTACTTCTCCATCTGTGTCTAGGATGTGATCCATGGTTCATTATCAGAGTTGTGACAATGAAGCAGGTTTTTACGCCAAAATGACTTTGTCAGATTTAAAAAAAAAAAAAAAAAGAGTCAATGGCCATGCTGGTACCTATATAAGGTTGTAGAGGTCATTGCACCGAAAATCAAACTGTTAGATATCTGACAGTGAGTGAGTTTTATAGAAATTGACAAATTTGGACTTGCTGCATGAAAAATCACTAAGTAAATGAAGAGAATACAAGTTTGCATCAAATTGCAGAGCGTATTGACACGTTTATCTATTTTTTTTTTTGACTTCCTTATTTTTAATAACATTGTTTTAAATAAAAGCATTGCTGGGATCTAGAAACATGGTGGCAACAGTACAACAGCGTCAGACTGGCAAGAACAAACAGGTTGTAAAGATGCAGACTGTTAACCAGATTATCTAAAACCGTTTTATTTGAAGGTAAAACCAAAAGTAAGCACACATTCCCAGATCTCAGTGGGTGAGTAAGTCATATGGTATTATTAATGCAATGTAAGTGATGGCCAAAGCTGCAACAAAGTAGTAATGAGCTGGACTCATCCTTTAGTACAAGAAGTAACGTCACAAGTCAAGTACCGTGCAAGCCTCTGCACCCATCCGTGCCAAAACCTGAGGCAATGGAGCAGAGCAGGTGAGGATAATAATAATAAATCACAACAATCCAACCAAATGGCTCCTAATGCCAAAGTCAAATCCAGTCACTAAAGCACAGAGAGGGGAGGCGGGGCTTGTGAAGAGGAGTGTTTTTCTGCTGCTCTGCCTGTGGGAAAAAAGGGGGCTCAGGACATGCTGGCATCCCACGAAACACTGAAAAGGGGCAGGTGGGGGTGGAGGTGGTGGTGGAGTGCGTTCTCTTTCTTCCTCTCTTTCCACTAACGCCACACTGCCTCGCTGCCCTCAGCTCCGCCCCTTCCGTGAGCCGGGAGGTGGTCGACGAGTGTTTGTGTATTGCTGTGTGTGTGTGTGTGTGTGTGTGTGGAAGGGGTCGGGGGGGGGCTCTTATTAAAGCCGAACAGAGTGGAACCTCTCACATTGTCTCCCCTCCTGCACCCCCACCCCCTCGCTGCCTCACCCCCTGTCTCCCTCCTCCTTTCTCCTGGGACAAAGAATGCCCTGAATGCCTGGCGTCTCCTGCAGTGTCAAATAACTAAAGGATAGGTGGAATGGTGCAAGGGCCCAGGAGGAAGAGGAGGAAGACGAAGAAACGGACAAATCAGAGGAAGTTATGGCTGGCTTGATTGTGTGTAAAGCTTGTCTTTCTACCCATCAATCTTTTTAAGGTCAAGTTCTCATACCTTCAAGTTCTCATACCTGAATGTGATTTCCCTCTCTGACGTCCAATGTGAGCAGTTTTTGAGTGACTATCTAAGGGCAATATTTGAAAGTAGTTA
>JAPZDX010000025.1:23472697-23483349 GCA_029783625.1 Naso annulatus | reverse complement strand
GGTTTTACAACAAAATCAGCATTGCCTGCTTTACTATTAACATCTTTATTACCAGTACTGATCACCATCTCCATTATTTCTATAGCAACTCTCACCATCATAATCATCATCATCATAATCGTCACTGCCATCATCATCGTCGTCATCGTTGTCATCATTAGGAGGCCCTGCTTAATGTTGGTGGAAGTCACCAACAACCTGCCAGCAAATCCTCTGTGCTTTTACGCACAGGCTTCATATTAAGGAATGTGTGTATGTGTCCAACACACACACACACACCCACCCACACACACACACAAGCACAGACAGACTTGAATGTTCACATATGCTGCCACTCATAGATTCTTCCCAAACAGACAAACATAAACAGGCACGTTGCTGAGTGACAGAACCGGATCAGTTTCCACTTCTGTGAAATCTAAACATTAGTTTGTTTACCTTCATCCTGAGCCGAGGCCGGGCGATATGAGAGAGGAGTGTGTGTCTCTACATGTGGGTGTGTCTGTGTCCAGATAGACGAAAATATGTTACATATTAACAGAGACAATACCCCAATCTGTTTTATATTACAAGTAATTGAATATTTTAGGCTTTGGGAAGGATGTTTCATTATTGTTTTCTTTTTCATAAAAATATTAAGTTCAGGAGTTTCATCTTTATGCTAAACTACAGTCAAGAATGGACCACCATGCAGAGACTAACTGAGCAGATATGGTTGCTTAGAAACTCATGATGCAGCTGCAAAGCCTCTATATGCATCACTTAAAATGCAAAGTGCAGATTCAATGAGCTACAGTCACTTGCACTCAAATATGTATGCAATGTTTACCTACATGAAGCCTTACTTTGACCCTGATATGAAATTCCAGGAGTGTTTCGTGACTACAGACATGAATTACTTTTTTATTCTTTGTGTCTTCAAACCTGCAGAGCAGCATTTCCCTAACTTAAGAGACACACTGTTGGGGTCCTCAGCTGGCAGAGAAAAAGCATTTTAACGTTATGATCTGTTTCGATACACCATTGCACTCTCTGCTGCGCTAACTTTGAGTATGACTTCTGGGATTCCCTCAATCTCAATCATGTGCATGATGTTGAATGAAGACACAGAAAGAGTTTGTGAGGAGAAAGTGAAAAGTTAGCTTCACCAAAACCATTTTTGTTCATTAAAGCTGAGGTAGTCAGTTTGTTTTATGGGCAAAAATCCCAGAATAACCTTTCAGCATTTTGTAATTCAGGTGGTCTGAAAGGACACTAGACCTCTGCACCTCTCCTTGGCTGTGTATTCAGATGGTGACAGGACTTTTGGCCAATCACAGGTCATTTCAGAGAGTGCATGTTCCTATTGGCTGCCATGCAATGCTTATCTTATCGACAAGTAACGTCACTATCAGCTGATTGGCTCTTGAAACAACTGACGCACCTTATGTTCTAAAAATGGCCCCTGGCGACTGCACAAGCTGAGCTGCAGGTGACACCGTCAGCCGGCTTGAGTCGAATTAAGACGGACAAGTTTACTCCGCTGCAACTTTTCCTGGCCTTAGAGAGAAACAAGCAACAACACATGAAATAAAACACGAGCAGGAGCAAAAACAGGGAAGGGAGGATGCTGCGAAGTTGCTTCCTTTGGAGTCTCATGCTACAGCTAGCAAGATTTCCAGACGTTGCCTACCTCAGCTTTAATGTTTTAAAGTTTCATATTTCTGCTAAATTTGGGCTCTTAATGGCTAAAAAGAGGTGAAAACAGGCATCCTTTGTAAATAGAAATACAAACGCAAGACTGCATTTAAGTTGGGAAAATAAGGTAAAACAAAAAAACAAATAAATAGAACACAAACCTTTACAAACAATATGTTTACAGAGGTTTACTAAAGCGTTCCAGAGCCCATATAGTAGCATTCTTATACAATCATGTGTTCACAAAGTTGTGAACTTTCCCCATCCTTGCTTGTGCAGGACTGAGCCTTCCTAATTTGCCCCTTTAGTACCCAGCTGTGACACTTGTACCTGTAACTAGAGAACCTGTTTACCTATGGAAAGTTCCAATCAGCTGCTTTTGGAGAATTCCACCACTTTCAGTCTTTTGTTGCTCATGTCACAACTTGTACATGTTAATGCCGTCATCAGGATCAGAAAAAAGCCTATATTTACAAAAATCAATAAAGTTAATGAGATAAAACACTAAATATGGTCTATTTTATAGTTTTCTTGTTATCTGTGTGTCAAAAAGGACTATCAAATGACCCTATTCTGTTTTTTATCATGTTTTACACAGCGTCCCACCTTTCGTTGAATTGGGGTTGTACAACATTCCGGTGCATTCTTGGAAAGTAACATTATTGCACAATTCCCTAAAAATGCTGTGTCTTTCCAAAAGAATTAATCAAAGAGTCCATCTCTAGAAACCTTGAGTGCAATTCAACTGTATCAGCTTTTACGTCTTACTGCACTGCACGCAAACAATGAGAGCTTCACGCTAAGTGTAATCTGCAACATCAGAGCAATTAGCCACATACTGCAGGAGATAACAAGAAAGAGAGAGAGGCAGAGGGAGGGAGGGAGGGAGGAAGGAAGAGGAATAAAAAATCCCCCACCCAGCATGTGAAAACCTGTGTCAGATTTCGCCACAGACAAGGTCACCCTCTCTTGGTCTCGCCTCAATGCCCCGGCTTGGTAACCTGATCTGGAGCAGCATGGTGACAAACCTGTTTTTGTCACAGCAGAGGTGCCCACTTGGTTTACACGCTTATTGTGTTTACAACACCTCTATATTTTCATTACTTTCCCTAATTTTTTTTAAACTATATGCCTTTATTTTACCTGTGAAGGGATTCACGGAGTTGTGTGCAAAAATGCACAGCTGTGAACACCTCTTTAAACACACACACAAACACACACTCACAAACAACTAAAAAATGTTAAAAAGTTTGTCCCGATTCCAGAGCTAAAGCATCATCACTGGTGTTTAGCTGCACAGCCAAGTTAACACTTGATATGTTTGTAATTGTGCTGCCTATGAAACTGCACAGTAATCCCTTCCAGCTGCCTCCCTCACTCACCCATCCACCCTCCTCTTACTCCTCCTCTCTCCTCTTTCAGAGAAACTGTAGCTGCAGCTCTGAGTATGTTTTCCCTGGGCCCTGGTGGATTCATCCTGTTGACAGCACCAAGCCTTTTATGCATCGAAAACACAGTATTCCCTTTCAGGTGGAGAGACGATGGAAGGGAGAAGGGGAAGCTGGGCTATGGGTGGTGGTGGCGGAGGGGAAGAGCTTGGGACGGTCCCCGCAATGGACTTCAAACCTCAAAATCTTGGTCCTCATCTCTTCACAAAAAGAGTGAGAGACAGACAGTGAGAAGGGAGGGGATAAGGGATCAAGAGAGGTAGAAGAGGAGGCAGGGGAGGAGGAGGGAAGGAAGAAAAAAACAACACGGCACAAAGGAGTGCGTAATTAAGACAGGAAATGGGAGAAGAGAGAAGGGCTCTGGGGGCTTTCAGAAAGAGGCTGGCCGGGGTCGCTTTTCCAGAGAGCGGAGGAGTGGGGCCGATACCCGAGCCGTCTGAATGGAAATCAGATAATCTGTTAACACAAGGCATGGCCCAGATCCTGCCTGCAGACTGACATGGATAGGCCAGTTCCTGTTCCAATCCGCTGTAGTGGCACAAAGTGTCGCCAAGGCAACCAGCTGTTCCAGCCAAACTTTGCCTCTCTCTCCGAGCTGGCGGCAAAAACGACAGGTGGGGCTGGGAGGCGGGTACAAGCAGCACTTGGGTGCTTGTGAAAACACAAAGCTAGCTCAATAATGACAAGACACAGAGGCAGGAACTCAACACCAGCCACCATGCTAATAAACTCCTGCTAAACTCTTGCAGTGAACAATAAGGTGGGGCTCGTCCTTCAACTGATTCTTTAAGTAGGCTAAAAGTGAACAGACTTTTGACAGGTAAAGCAGAGAATGATAACATGTAACAGCAGATTTCCACTTACCTCTGATGGTATACAGGCCTAGCTTTACTTCCTGAATTGGCTGTAATGCAACTGGTCCACATAAATACCGCATATGTATATGAGGGCTGATTCATAAGAAAGTGGCCTAAGAAGGAGACGAGTTCTTCAGCTCTCCTTACATTCACATGAAGTTAAACTCTTTTAGTGATTGTGCAGAGTTTAAAGTTAATAACTTTTTACATCTCTGTTTCAGTTCATCTAAAATGGCAAGTCAGCACTGTCTGAGAAAAGGGACAACATCAGCCTTTGTGCAGTGTTCCGCTACTTAAGTATTGAGGCTTCAACCATTGAGGTCAATGTAAACATTTAGGGTGAAGAAGTGGGATGCTGAATTCAAAGAGGCAGAGAGAAATGACTCTACGGCGGCTCAAGTGTCCATTTTCACAAGTGCCGATTTGCAACTTTCAACTACTGAAAACAGAAATACCACAAATGTCTCAGACCTCAAACTTCCTGAATAATCAGTCAGAGTTAAACTGCACATGCATGTAAAGGGATATATGTAATTCATCTCCTTTTACCTTAGGCCACGACCTTATGAAGCACCTCTCATATATCAATAAATTAATTTTTTCTGCCTTCAGTTACCTACTGTTCAGTCACAGTTACATACGCACTCACAGCATGCTGCCAACTCACTTTAAAGGGCCACTGCATTACTTAACTTAGTGCTACCTTATGTATGTATAATTTGCATTAAGCACTCAGGAGAGTATACATATTTCAAATGTGGAAAATAGAGAGCAGTGGCATTGGATAGGTCCAAAGGATCAGTCGATACCCAAGGTTGAGGATTTAGAATCAGTGTTATGGGAGAAAAAGTTGGATGGGTGCATTCCTTTCTTTGGCCACTCAAACTAATGGAAAACAAACTGGCTTCCTGCTTCACAATATGATAAACTGCTGCTCTGATCAATTCAGGCTGCCACTGCTGCTAACTAGCCACATTATCACATCTGGTTAAGTGATCACATTTTCAGCACGTCTTCTACGATCTAACTCAGACAAGTTCTACATTTACGCAGCCTGAAAGACTGAAAACAGTTCCCACAGCCAAATTCAACATTGTCCTATTCCAAACTTCCCAAATGGTACATTTAACAACTTTAGACTCATTTACATTTTTGTGTGTTTTGTCAGAGTATCATTCGCTGCTACTCTAAAAAGGGCCAAAACCGACTGATCTACCAGACAGAGGTGTTGGTCCCAATGAGGTGTTAGAATCAAACTCCCCCCGCAGTATTATAAAAGTGTTATTTACAATGGCCTGAACAACTTTTAGATTCCCCTGGAGGTGAACAGGAGGCCAGGGCTCTAAATTCAAGGCTGGTTAAAGGACGCTTTTTCAACCTTTTTCAATTTAAACTTTGACGAGAAGAAGGAACAAATCTCCGGCAATAAAGCCCCACCACTTGACCCAAGTTGTGTCCGAGCCTACCCTTTATCAGATATCTGAGAAGGAGTAGATGAGAGGAAAAAAATAAAAATGAACAAAAAATACACCTCCTACAGGACCTCCACCTCTGCTCCCACTTCAAGAGCAAGGCGGTGCGACATGCAGCGGCGTACCGCAGCTCAAACTTCCCCTTCCTCTTGAGGGGAAGCCATTTTATTGTGTTCCACTGAGATAATTGCCAATCCTTTAAATGAAAGGGTTTTCTCAGTGCTCTGGTAATTACTAGATACGCAGCGAGGGTCTGGTGAAGGAGGGGGGAGGTGGAGAAAAAAAAAGAGAAGAAAACATGACAGGCAGGTATTAAAATTCAATGGGTGGGGCAGGAAGGAAGTCGAGAGAGGCATGTGTTGAAACAGAGAGAATGAGGGAGGGCTGGGGGGAGGGAGGGAGGCACGCTTTGTTGCTGCAGCCCTGTTTGTCGAGGAAGGACATGTTTATGGTCTGAGGGCTGGGTCTTTTTTTTTTTTTTTTTGATCCGGTAGAGCAATCCTGTGCCAAGTGCCAGAGACACATCTGCTCCTGGGCAATCCTTTGCCGCGGTAAGGTAATTTATGTGGTGATCACTGACCTCTTTTACTAAATCACTGGTCTTTTTTTAGGAACTTCCCATCAAATTTGGAGCAGCTGAGCCGAGTTGAATAATTCTTTCAGACAGCGCAAATTACATACTGCGCTTCCTCCTCGGAGTGTTGAGGAATGTTTCTCAGTGATGATGGAGAGATTGAAAACCAAAGCAAACCATACCTGCACATGCAGTTATTCACCTCAAAGGTTTCCAGATACACAGCTTTGTGAATCACCCCAGATAAACACACACACAGGCCAACGGAATAATTGTGGGGTACAGTTGTTGGGATTGCGCACTTATTAACTATTGCTGCTTTAAGGTTTGCAGAAAGCAGATAAACCCAAGCTTTAGTGTCGAAGTTGACATGGTAGCACAGATTAACAACAAACACAAATTCAAAAAGCTGGTGGTGCAGCAATCTCAAAAAAAAGAATGAGCATCCCTGAGATGTTGAATGAGTGCATCCATTAGCATATTTTTTTCCTGTTACGGCCTGTTTTCCAATGTGATGTACTGCATGTACTGTGACTTAGCCTCCAGGGCAGATACAAACCTGTGTAGGAAAAAGCAACCACAACGCCAGATGACTGGAAAAAAATCCAGGATTTCTCTCACTGTTTGTAAAATAATGATGTTTTTTAACAACATACACATAGAAATAAACAGTACAGTTAAGGTTTGGTTATGGTTAGGGCTTGTTTTATAAGCGGTGATTGATATGTTTGTGGCCCCAGATTGAGGGATATGAGTTGAGGAGCTGTTGTATATGCAGTTCAACTCTTTGACTGGTGATATATTTCATGCAGTTCTTTTTGCGGGTCTTTAAGAAAATGGACAACATCTGCCTTCGAGCAGCAATCTTGCTATGCTCGACTGATTTCAGAATTCCATTTTTACACCATGTCATAAGAAGGGACATCCTCCCTGCTGTTGCTTTTATGTTCATTTGGACCTTATTGGGTGAGTTTTGAACTTTTTCAACACACACCCTTTTCCCCTCATTTCACACCCTCAGAGTACCACTTCTAAACCCAAGATTAGGAGGACGCTCAGTGGCTGCCATTTTGATGCTACTGATGTACTTTTGTACAAAATGTATAAATTGCACTTTGCAATCTTTTGTCCTCCTTTGCTATCCACTATTTGAGAGATTTCTGGTTTACTAAAAGTTCTGTCAGGTTCTGTTTGTTTCTCACTTTCAGTGACCACTTTGATAGGACCATGCTAGATTAACAACCAGGAAATTAGGCAACTATCTTAGGGTCCATGACCCCAAAGGACACACAGAAGGCAGGGAATTTGCACTAATACAGTATCAAATAAGGCAGGCTTTGCGTTAGCGTATGATGTGGCTGTGTCTTGTGGACAGGAGCTCTATAAAGTGTGCATCAGTGAGTGTATATCAGCAATTTTGTTAAGTACCACAGTTGTCCAATTGAATTTAGCTCCTACCAAGCAGCGCTGTTGTACTGTGGTGCTGACAGGTACGTCTTTCTATCCAGACCTATCAAATGATCTTTTTACATGCCATCAGGTATCATTTACACACTTTCCCTTGTGGTCCCTGACCGTGGAGAATGGTCCTTCAGATGCCCAAAGAGGCCCCATGCTTGTCAAAGGATCATCTGTTGAGGGCCTGCTGGCCTGGTGGAAAAAGGTGTGCTCTTAGTTTGTTATGTGACACAGAGGGGAGACAGGCCAGAGGAAGGTGAAGGGAGGAGCGTTGGGTGGAGGGTCAAGGCGCACAACAATGGCCCCTCTCAAGTCGGGAGGGCCCATCAGTTAAGTGTGTTTTCCTGCAATTTGAGAAAGTGGAATCTGGTCAAATTGGTGTCCTCTTGAGTTCCGATTGCATGAGTTATGTGACTGAGGGAGGAGGATGAGGTGAGGCTGGGGCTGTGCATGAGGGGGCTGGTACTGCCTTAATTGATACTTTCAACTCTTCCGAAAGAGGAGTGAAATCCTGAGTAGTGCTGAACAGTGGCATTCCAGGTCAGACTGGCTGTCTCCATGGCGACGGCCGGGGGGGAGGGCGAGCTCCACCATTCGTGGAGGAGATTGGCGGCTGGAAATGGATACGGAGTGACAGGTCAGCGCCATGGGCCACATAACACGCTGCAGCCACAAGGCTTAGGCATCCTTCACTTGGGGAAAGAGATTCGATAGGGGGGGTTTATTCAGAGGGTCAAGGGGCATCACAGCATGGACACACTGCATATACTGAAAGCCAACAAGGTGGACAGTTATAGTAAATCAATGCTGTAGTGCTTGCTGTTGGCAAAGACAACAGATATTTCAACCCCGGTTAAAGTCTCTTTCCTCTGAAAAATGTGTTTTGCTTAATTTTATGTTTCTTATGTCCCTTAATACATCAGACCTAGACTTTATTGACTTGTATCTGTGTGAAGTTTGTCACAAGAGAGGTGTTTTCCTATTCCTCCAACAAAGCGGGAGATGTCTGTGCACCTCCCCTAAGGGCTTAACTTCAAACTTAACCCGGACAAGCTGAATTTGGTATGACAGAACTTTGAAAGCCAGTCATCAGAAACGAAAACCGAAATTTCAAGCTTCCCAATCCTTTTGTAAGACCTGATGGGATCTTTTATTGTGTAATTCCTGCTGAATACTTGGATAAACAGCAGCAAAACATGAAACAGGAAAATTAGTTCATGTCTAAAAAACTCAAAATTTTAAGTGGTGTTAAGGGTTGATACAAGGTTTAATTCTGATAAAATGCTATAAAACTTCAGTATAAAGGGTTTAAGGTTACAAACCGATATCTCCCATGGCTCAGATTCAGTGAAATTGAAATGTATCAACTGAACACGAATGGACCCAAGAAGAAATAATTTAAACACTTTGTAAACAATAGTGTTACTGTCCCACCACCACAAACTATAATATTTACCTTTTAAAGGCTGAATGACAAGATCAAAGCCCAGGCTCACCAACTAGACCAATGACTGTGGCTCAAGAGGAAAGCCGACGGAGTTAGTCAGGTCAGAGAGAGCTGGTCACGGAAGACAGTGACCTTATTTGCGTGAGTAATTTGCACACACCTCCAGAAACTAGATTATGCTCACCCAGGGATGACTGTGGTACACTTCTAAAGCTATTGCAATGCTGACAGAGCTGCTAGGTTAGGGGTCTGCTAGTCTTAGAGTAAAGATGAATCAAGAGCTCAGGTTGTTATACCATTGTACCGACAATGAACTTTGTGAAGTATTGTACCGTGATGTGGAGATATTTTGTAGACTTATGTAATCTGAGTGCCTTAAGCACATGACATCGACATAAAATCAATCAAACGGAGTTAACGACAGGAAGAAGTTAGAGATTTTAAAGTAATAGTTGCATTATATGCAGTTCTATCTATTCAGTCAACTCAGCAACGCCCTGTTTGTAGAGACATATATCCTTCCTTTTACAAGGGGATATTATTTTACAGTCTCCTGACCTTGGGTACACTGAGTGAAACACAACACCGCCCACCAGTCTATTTCTGTATTTGTCTTACAGTAAGCTGCCGGTAATTGAATCGTGCTCTCCAGGACTGCTAGACATGAATGGCGCTGTGGACGTATTCAGACTCAGTCACAGTGGTTAAGAACAAGGCATGATCTTGTGGCTACTATGTTTAGGTCGTGTGACTCCAATTATGTTTGTTTTTTTCTTTGCTTTGTTTTTATTACTTGAACTGTGGGGCTTTACATGCTGACTTAAGTTCTTCTACACTGGAAATCAGGTGATCCGCATTAAAACTTTGTCTTGAGATATTTTTGCAGCTCATTCATCAATAAGCCCTTTGATTGTGACTCTTTATACTCATAATCCTAAAAGACAAACTATATATAGACCTTTAATAGCAACAGAGGTGTGTGTGTGTGCATCATTAGAATACCACAGAAATAATACAGAGAAAGTTCATGTTAGCAAGTGCATTTGGTACTAAGGTAAATTTTTTATGACTCACATCTTCAGCACGTAGTGTCTTTTGATAGGTTATAACACAGAGTTGCAATAGTAAACAGCTGAAGGAAAGACATTACCAAAAATGGTCTATCGTATGCAATAAGAAAAGTTTTTCTGTTTATCCGTACAATAAACTGATGAAAAAGACCCTGATGAATAAAGAAAGACTTGTCAGCCTCGGTGTCTGTCATGTCTGTTTTGTAAGAAATCCACAAATTAACCGCACCTCTGGTTGTGTAACAACTCCATGATCTAGGTGATTCCCTTTGGCAAGAAAACAACAACCCTCAGTTTCTAAAGATAGATAAACTGGTCTATTCGCATGCTGTCAACTGTTTAATCTCAAAACTAACAAACCACGGACTAAAAGTCACAGGTTTTCCAAAAACAAGCCTGTGCTCCTCCACCTAAGGTCATGTCAGAGCAACTAATTCAACTAATTGTGCAATTCAAAGAAATGAATGAAGAGACTAAAGAAACTACATGGGCATAGAAAACAAAAGTTTTCATTTAGAGGTTGTCCACATGATGCAAGCTTTTGCATCACACGATAAACATTTTTTGCGTTTTGTCTTTTTACTTGATGACGGCGTGCTGGTGCTGAAACTGCAAACTTTTGAACCTGGGTTTTCAGAGTGTAATCTTT
>JAPZDX010000025.1:23454454-23467955 GCA_029783625.1 Naso annulatus | reverse complement strand
CCAACTAAATTTTTATTTGGGGTTTTTACTAGAGGTTTCACAAACTAAAGCAATAACGTGTTGCTGTTTTTAAATAAAAATATCTAATAAAATTATGTTTAGAATACAAAACCTGTGATAATACACAAACAAATCTATATAAACAAATTTAAATGAAGTTTTAAAATTAAATGTTATTTAGAGCAAGAGGGAGGAGCTGGAGAGAAGTGTTGCTTTCACTGACTGTGGGACACCTTGCAGACAGCTAGAAAATGCTTTCAGTTAAAATAGCCATGCTCTTGATTATGCACAATTTTAAGCTTTAATTTAAATTTAAGTACATTTTAATACAGGTTTCTATGGGGACTGACTCACTTTTGGATTCAGCCTCAAGTGACCATTCGAGGAACTGCAGTTTTGGGCACTTCTGTGTTGCACTCATTTTTCAGGCCCATTGCTGCTTGTGTCCAACAGAAGCTAATAAAAGTCACAAGTAACTTAATAACATTTTAACTTGATTCAACCAATGTCATTCCATTGCTTGCACACACACACACACACACCCAGAGCAAACACAATAAAGCCTGTTATACAGCGTGACAGAGAGCTGACCAGACGTCCTCTCTGCCATCCAACTTCCTGTTTACACAGGAAGTAAGCCGCTGCTCGCAAAGTAGGCAAATAGGGAAAGACAGAAAGAGGAGGAGGACGGGCCTAAGGACATATACACGAGTGTGTGTTCCAATGAGAGTCATGCTTGCTTCAGGAAGACTGTGACAGCTTTACTGCGCTGTCAGGTATTTATAACCTACAACCTTTTTAGAGCCCCTAACCCAGGATCCAGCCTGCCTCCCTCTCTCTCTGAGGCCTCACCACAGCGGGCCCCCGCTGCACTGTAACTCCACGGCACTTCAGGCCCTGTAAATCTCTCAGTGAGGGGACTGTGATGTGTGTGTGTGTATGTGTGTGTATGAGGTTCCAATTCCTGCTATGACAACAGACGAGCCATCACAGTCTTAAGAGCAGCTATTTGCCTGTCAAACTTAATCTTGGCTCGCAGTTCGACTGGAGGTGGCTTTTACTGTCTGTCAAGAAAGAAAGAAGAAAAAAAAAGGAGAGGAGCGGATATTTCAGGGCTGGAAAGTGGCGCATACCATAAATAGCTTGACTTTCACAGCTAGGAATCCCATTTTCAGTGGGAGGCATGTTTTTTTTTCTTTTTTCGGTCTGCGTGCGGAAATGACTATTTATGTACCAAACACTGTGATGTGTAATTTGGGAGATCTTGTTTCAAGCCTTGGATTCTTGCAATTTAGATAATATAATACTTACTGTCTTATATCCTGTGGGTTGTTTAGTTTCATTGACACCCTCAAACACATCATCCTCTCTTTTTAACCCTCCCTCACTCATTCCTCGAAGGCCACAAGGTGCCATAAGTGCCCTAGATATCTTCATCTAGCAAATCACCAGTGTTAATGAAAGCATGCCCACTGCAGTGTCAGCATAGTGAGCATATTTCATGTCGCTTCAAAGCGCCTGCTCAATTTTAATATCTCCATTTACACTGACTGTGCACTTTCAAATCTCTCGGTTCATGAAACAAACTGCATTTCTTCAGCAGAATATCCTGAGTAAGAATATTTGACTAATATTGGCTGTTTAAGACATTTCCTCTTGTATCGAAGTAGCAGATTTGGGGCTAACTTTTCCCCCTAAATGGCCTCTGTGCACGTAAAGGTCCCAGAGCAAAATAACATTCCCTTTTTATCATTCTATGGCACAAAAAAAAAGGTCGTCAGTCAAAGGTGCGCGCTGTGTAAAGAGGAGCATACAAACTGCTTTTCCAGTTATCTCCTGCATCACAGTCCTTCTCCAAGGGACTCACAGTAATTCATCCACATTGACAGCCATATGGTATACTGCTCTGCTCCACAAACACTCCTAAAGCTCGAAGCCACCAACCGGGGAAAAAGGGGAAAAAAGAAAACACATATCCTGACAGGGCCTCTGCTATCTCAATAAGAATGCAAACATTTTCAGACATGCCGGCAACGACACACATCAATGTTAAAACCCGGACTGAAATATAGACTCACATATGTTTCCCCCCAAAAACTGAAAGTAGTCCATGCATCTATAATTTGACCATACATCTATAATTTGTACCTATCGGGTAACATTTGTTTATCTAACCATCGGTTCCAGCAGTGTTTGGGCATACAGGGACAGTAATTGCACCGTTGGTTAAGTGACTGTTTCAGGGAAGTAAAGCAGCATGTGCCGCCACTGACGGAGGTGGAATGCAGAGTACATATTTGCCAGTTGAAATAACTGTAATATGCAAAAGGGGGGCAGCAGCACAGTCATTCAAATTACTGAGTTTAGTCAGAGCGAGAGGACAGACACGAGAAATGCTGCTTTAATTCAATTTGGATGGCATGCCGTCTCAGCGGGTTGCATGGCGAAAAATAATACTGTATGATTCTGGACGGCTTGTGCAGAGATGACCACATTTCACGGTGGACCGCATTTAACTAAATCTTATATAACCAGTTACAAGGATCCAACCCCACTGATGGTGATTTGGTTCTCCTGAGTTACTGCAAAAACCCTCCTTATCAAGTAATTTTTGTCTAAACCTGAGTCTGAATGTTTTCTTTTCTTAAAATGAAAGTAGATAAGTCTGACAGTTTAGTGGGATAACCTGCATCAATTTCAAAAGAAATCAACTTATTTCAAGAAGCCTGTGGGGGTGCACAATACAGCAATTTGTATTGTACCGTACAATACATGTATTAAGACTGATGAAGGCAACGCCGAAGCAAAGTCACAGGTGAGTTCCACCAGGAAACCTTAAGCAGCGGTGAGCCTATAGCAAGTTTAGCACATGCTGACTGAGCTCACAAAGTGGACCTGCCTGCTTCTCTTTAATTGTGTGATTGTGAGGTTTCTCTTGACTGTCCAAAGAGCGTGAATTAAAGTCCGATTGTGAAACGAGTCATTTCAACAAGGTTTTGGGACGCTCAATGCAATTTATTCGGTTTTAGCGAAGTAATCATGGACTGAGGCCACGAGGGAGAGGATAGCTGCATCAAGCTGCTCACAGGAAGTCACGGACAGGGTAGCAAATGAGGTAAATTTTCAAATTAAAACATCCCGTGTAG
Source organism: Naso annulatus (assembly GCA_029783625.1). Classification (NCBI taxonomy): domain Eukaryota; kingdom Metazoa; phylum Chordata; class Actinopteri; order Acanthuriformes; family Acanthuridae; genus Naso; species Naso annulatus. The sequence continues at coordinate 23,464,809 of JAPZDX010000025.1, read as the reverse complement.
ATCATTTTGTTTACTAAATCACCTATGATGAGCTATGAGGTATGCACGTGTCAAGAGTGTTCTTTCCTCACCTGAGCCAGGGAGAAAAAAAATAACGATGGGGAAGGGGGATGAAGCTATGACGAAATTTCTGTACTGAACTTGCATCGAACCATGATGTCTAAACCGTGGTGTGAACCGAACCGTGTACCATTACACCCCTACTAGTCTGTAATTGAGTCAATAAAATCTTTTTTACTTGAAAAAAGTTTAAAAAAACAACCAAGGAATGCTAAAAAGTATTGAGCTACGTCTTCATTCTAGTTCACTTGTTTTGTTGTCTTAACTAAACTATTTCTATACTAAGAAGATGACAAAATAATGTATTTAGAATTAAAATGTTTGAAAAATTGCTTGAGACTTAATCACTGTAACTGGAATCTAAGCTGCTCTTGCGACTGTATGATTTGCACTTCTAATTTTCCCTTTTTTTTGAAGGTTTGGGGCCTGTGTCTGCTGAACTGTATGTTAATGTGGCTCCACAGTTCTGTTCGTCGTCAGAATGTCTCCGCTCCAGTGTCACAGGGTGATTCCAGCACATTCGCTTTACCTTGCAGTCCAAGTGATCTGAAGTCCTAGTGTGTTCATTGTGTGATTTCCATGCCGCGTAGATTCATTGTTTTTTACCTTGAGGCCATGGGAGTGTTATGTGTCAACCTAAGAGCTTCCTGAGTTAATGCACACACCAAGTCACTATCACCTGTAAATCACACTACACTATATGAAAAAAAGCATTCCACTGCAGTCTGTGGGGAGGAGGAGCAAATATAACTAAAATATTTGAAAAAAAAAAAAAGAAATGACAGATTATATTTTAGCTGAGTGTCAGTGTCTCTGAAACATACTGAAGTCTGAGACACCGAGCACAAACATCAGAGGCAACCAGGTGTCACACCTTTGGTACAGACATGCCGAAAACTTTCAACTGATCAAACTCATGAAACCCATCGTTAAAAGAAAACTGTTAGAGCAAAGGCCGACAGGAAATTAACTCAAAAATAATGTGGTTTGAGTTGATCACAAACATGCATAATTAAGAGCTCTAATTGCAGATCAAGATTTGCTGCCCCGAGGCTACGACATCGACAGTCTGTACAAGTCAATCTGCAGATAGTTTGAACCACAAATACTTGTTTCATGTCACTTGAGGCAAACCCAACAAATAATCGCACGCTCAGAACTGAAAGGCAGACTCCAGTGTGATTCCTCAGAATCCACTCTGACTAAAAAAGGACAGGATGTTTAAATTTTTACTGTTCACGTCACTTTTCCAGCAAATATTTTGGTGGCAACATTTGATGGCACAATAGTGGAAGTGCTTGTTTGATGATACTCTTTCATGCTTTAATTTTTCTATATTAACTGTTGAAAGTACCACTGAAAGAATTGAAAGGCCTAAATATTATGGCTTATCATACATTATCTTGTGTGTGGAAACATGTCCTGGCGAGGAATTCTGGGATTCTTTGCAATAAGAGTAAGATTTGTTTAACTAGTGTGTAAGTATTTAGTTAAATACTAATATTTAGTAAAATACTGCTGTCAGGGTTAAAAATGAAAAGCAAAAGCCGTCAAAGACCAAACCCAAAAGTTTAGATAACTTAATACAAAAAAGTGTTTTAATGAAACCAAAAAAAAAGACATTTACTCATTCATGATTAATCAGTTCTACATTAACTCAACCCAAATAAATTTCTCAGGGCAAGACTTTACCTCAGCAATAAAAAGGAAAAGATTCAACAAGGTACATTTTTCAAAGTAACCAAATGTTTCACTAAACAAACATATTGAACTTTTCTTTAACAATGCGAGGAAAAAACTCGAGACACAAAACGTTTCAATAGAATATTGGGTCGGATGGTGACAACAAATTCACCTCATTTTCTTGGACGAATCGAACTGAGTGTGGGACTCTTCATTTGTCCAGACCAACTTGTTTGTAGAAACAAAATGAAGTAACTGGGCTGAATGTGGTGGGCATCATCATTTTTCTTGTGCCTGGGAATTTTTATTAATTATTCTTTTTACTATTGGGCTTCTTCCTGCACCTCCCACCTCAAACCGCCTTTCTCCCCATCATAGATCCCCAATTCCCGACTCTTCTCCATCTTTTTGCCAGCAGAGTGCTGGCATAGACGCAGGGGGCGGGAGTGCCCAACCCCTCCTCCCCATCTCCTCCATGGTGTTTATCCACTAATTGGGCCACTTCCTGAGACGGAGGCCAAACAGGGAAGGGAGGAATGCATGGCAAAAGGCCACTCAGACAAGCTAGCGTCAGGGTTGGGGGGACGAGGGGTGGGAAAGGGGTGGGTGGTAGAAGGGGTTGAACAGAGATAGTAGGGGGCAAAAGATAGTGAATAAAACAGATAGACAGATGTTTTCTTTATCAATTTTTCCCCCTTTTTGGGGGGGCGGGTGGGAGCTTCTGATGACATAACATTTCATATTCCGTCTGAGCACTTGCTGGCACAGCAGATCAGCAGCTCATGCAGCCTGCAACGTGTGCCGGCGGCACTCACTATTAAATGTAATACACACAAGCCTTTGCGATTGGACCACCACCCCTTCGCTCCCTCGACAAAACGCTGGTTTTAATAGGGAGAAAATGCGTATAAGTCATTGGGCTGACAAATGGGAGGGTTCATGCTCGTTTTTATCCCGGCTGACCATCTATGCGCTCGGTTTCGTTTGATGTGCAGGCCCTTTGAAGTTGGCCTACAGGGTCTATTGGTGTTTTCCTGGGGTTAGAAGTTGAGCCCCCACAGCATTTAGGACTTTTCAGACCAGTTAAGGGATGCCAGATGAGTATTCCACAGCCCATGACACCACTGCATTTGTTTGCATACTATACAGGAGGAATGGTGTGTGCCAGAGGCATCAGATAAGATTTCATCTTCCACAAAAGAATGAAAAGGAAAAAGCGTATGAAAAGCCAACTGGGGGTAACATTTAGAAAGATTACATGACCTTTGAGCTACAGATTCATCTAAACAAGCAAAAGGTAATTTTACAGAAGTAATCAATACATCACCTGGGTCATCACCTGAGATGACGCCTACATCTTTCATTAAATTTGCAAGCTCTCACATGAAATTGGTTTTATTTCATGAACTGTCCACACCAAATATAGCGCCATCATCCTCTTGCTGGGAACGACTGCGATGACACAGTTCTATAAACTCTGACCACAGTCAGCCCCTCTGATAATGCGTAGGCCGATAAAAGGTCACATGGTGGCCATTTGGACATGCTAAACTGCAGCTGGACTGGTGAGAATGACTCTGAATAAACAGACGGGGCCAATCAAGGAAGGAGGAAGGGGGGTTGGTCGAGACAGACACAAACCCTTTCCTGTTGTCCTAAATAGCAACAACCAAGGGAGCGCTATCTCCACCGAACTTCCTGCCATATCAGCTCCTGGGGACGCTGAGAATGGCTAGAGCCAAGCTGGTCAGAGAGCAAACACAGTGTCACAGCATAAGAGATCACTGACAAGATTATGAATAGTGATGGAAGGATGCACATTTTGGTTACAAGACTACGAGACATGAATAGGGACATCTAGCGGCGTACTATGTCTAAACCCCAAGTAGAATCTCAACAAATGTGCACACTGGGTCCTTGTTACAAACAGTTGCAATGACATGTATGGGATCAATGTGAACATGAATGCCGAATAAATAAAATGTGTTCTACCAACCAAAGACCACACAGAAATATAATGTGTGTTACATAATGTGTTGACTGAGGAAGGGCAGTGAAAAATCTGTCACCTCCAGGATAACCTGATCAAGTTTCAACTTAAACACAGGAGTGGATCACATGCAATGAATTTCTCACAGCAGAGAGTACAAATGCTTTGAACTGGCAGATTCCATGACCAATTCTGAAGACACTTTCAAAATAGCACGATATTCTTGTAAGAGAAATGGAAAGTCAATGCAAGACAAGGTAAAATAAGCCAGCGGGGAAACAAAAGAGTGACATAAGGAAAAGTGTTGCTGTTTTCAAGTGTATTTTCCTTTTATTGAAAAAATGGGATCTTATTTTAGCTAAGCAAAATTTAGATGTGGGACGACATCTGAAAAGATATCAGAGTGGGAGGTGGATGGTGAGACAAAGAGAGGCCATTATGAGCCAAACTGCAAGCGATGTGTGACGTTTGTCTGCTGTCCCCAACACTGGCAGATGTGATCCCGCTGTCCGCAGGTGGTGTGCAACAGCGCTGATCCTGGCCAATGGCACTCCAAAACAGGATGTCTAAAACTCCCCAGGCTTGGGACTTCCTCTCCCATAGCGCCACGGCCCAGAGTTCAGCCAGCTCCCAGCCCAGAGGAGCGCATTACAGATCTGGCACGTGAAACAGTCTGCTGCTCACAAGTGAACACCAGCCCCCTCCTTTTCTCTGGCCCAATCCACTCTTTAACTGTTTAAAACTTCAGAAATAGTCCCTTGGTGCTTTTCCAGAGGAAAGAGCTCTTTTTCTACTTGCTTGGTTTTGCGTCAGCGAGGGCATTGAGAGTGCACCTTCCGCACTGTTAATGAAACTGGGCCTTGGCAGCCAACGTGCCAAATTAAATCCAACGTGCCCTTCCACAATGGCAAAAGCGAAGAGATGTGCAACCTTGGCATGAACCATAAACGACTGTAATCTTCACGTAGAGGATGTGCGTATCTTTTATGACAGAACAGAGTAGCCAGAGCTCCCCAAACACGAAGCCATTGATGATTCATGTTTATCTGCATCACAAATGTTCTGGGTCACAAAAAGAAACACTGAAGCAACGGATTTACGATATTACCGTGCGGTCGAAGTTTCCTGTATATTAAAAGATAACCTGTACTTTCTTGGGCTTGTAAACTGCAAATGGCAAAGGTTTGAAAGAAATTAATACCCCTCCTTGTACATGCACACACACAAAAAAAAAAAAAAGAAAAAAAAAAAAGTTCTGCCAGCACTTCTTCTCTGAAGCTGTTTCAGGCCTTGCAGCTGTGGAAGCTGTGTTCACAAGCATGAGCTGCGTTAATACCATTAGCAAAGATAGATGAAAGATACAATTGCCTTTGAAGGGGTGGATGAAGTCGGGAGGAGGGGTTTTAAGAATAAAAGTGGCCACATTAGAGAGAGACAGCAGTCTGCTGGGGGCTAAAGGGCAGGCTGGGAGGGTTAGCAGTATCCTCTGGCCTTCTTATTCCCCTCCCTACCACCCAACCATCCATTCGGATCCCAGTGATTTCATTAGGATTTGGCACGCTGTTTTGCCAATATGGTTCCAATCGGGCTCAAACTGTACATAAACCCTGCAGGAAATGCAGCTGGGTGACAGACTGTCCAAAAATAAAGAGAGAGGCAGGGAACGAGGAGTGCGGGTGTGTATATGGGGTGAAGGCTGAGGAAAATAAAACACATGTGAGGCGACGCAGAAGGGGTGGGAGCGTGATTAACGATGCCGACACTTTGAAGACAGGAAGACACCTGGCGACCATCTTGTCTCTGTGGGCCCTGGACAGACGGTAATGCTTTAGTGTGTAGGAATTAGGCCCTTCGCATCTCACAGCTTTAGCACGGAACCGCTGGCCAGATGGAGACTAAGTCAGGAGGATTGCACAGGACTCAAGGAATGAGACACGACTGACGGCTCAGCTAACTGCACTGGAGTCTCTGTTGACTTGGCAGCATGCTTAAAGTATGATGGATAGTACACTAGTCTGTGAGCTAGTCCACTTCCCTTATTGACTATGATTGTGTTAAATCCCTCCCCATGTCTGTGCTTGGGAAGACTAATGAAGTGACTGGGCTATGTGTATTTTCCAGAAAGGATACTGTACACTTCCTGCCTGTGCCGATCCACAAACATCCATTGTTTTATAGTGCCTTGCAAACAAACATCAGGCGCCTAAAAACTCTCATGTCTGCACGACCTTAAACATACAAGCATAAAACACAAACTAGTGCAGGACATACTGACGACTTATATGAGTTTTGCGGTAAACATCCTTGTTAAACAGCCCTGTCGCTTTAAGAAAACATACATAGGATGTATAACTATCATTTACAGAATTATTTTGCATTTGTGAACCACAGCGTTCCCTTAAGTGTGAGTTCAAACTTTACAGGATACATACGATGATTTCCTCCCATTTTTTCCCATGAAACAGAAAAAAACACCCTGAAAACTATATTTGTCAAAGTCCCCCACCAATAAACACATTGTAAAATGTCAGCTTCCCAGGCCAAAGATGGCAATAACAAAGTCGTGACAGGAAAAGTGGCGAGACAAAGCTTGATTTGGAGCTGAGAATGGCACGAGGGCTTTAGCCAACAGTGGATCGGGGCTTAGGTGAGAGCTATTAGACCAAAGGGGCGGGGAGGCAAGCGGACACAGGGTCGTTGGGATTGTTCCTGTGGCAGCAGCATCGAGTGTCTCTTCCTAAAGTCGGCTTTGTAAGTAATTGGTGTGGTAGTTAGCCACAGTTAAGCATATCCACAGCAGGCCCTGAGGGCTAAACCGCTAGCAACGTTGTCATTACCAGGCTCCCTTTGAAGACGCCAAAGATTGAGTCTGACCATTTGTTACGCTCCTTATGCCATTTCAACAGAAGCTAGCAGTTCTGTTCATGACATCGCCCGTAATGAATACTTTCTTTGGCCTGATTGAAACGCCATGATCTAATTTCACTTGGAACACACCTTGCATGTGTGGAACAAAGCTGTGATTTGGTGAAAGATACGGTCCAGTCAGAAAATCCCAACAAATGAATCCACACAAAAATAAGCTCCAAACAAAGGCAAAAGCAGAGACTTAAGGGACACAGAGAGGTAAACTCTCAGGTCTGGAAACTGGTGACTGTATAAAATTATCAGAAATAAATTAAAAATACAAATGATAAAGGTGAAACTTGAGCTGAAACAAGCCAAAGGAGACACTAAATCTGAAAAACTGTTAAACTAACAACTGAAAAATAGCAACTGAAAGTGTGAATCTGTATGGTTTATTTGAATGTGATTCGTCAAAAAAGTTTTGATGTTTGAAACAGTTCAAATAATGATTTAATTGAATCATTATTCCAGATACCTATTACCTAAATAATGATTCACTTAAATGTCATGCTTTATGAGGTACAGACTTGTGTATGTGATTGAAATGCTATGAAGGAATTTGCTTTGTGTTTGTTTGTGTCTACCTGCTTGCTTGCGCCCTAATCTTAAACAAGGAAATTCTTCTTATTGGTCTCTCAAAAGCAGGGTTTTCTCTACTGGGCTCTTCACAAATTAAATTTAAAACAAACAAGAGGTTAAACACCCTAAAATAATGAATTATGCTACAGTAAAATGTCTGCACTAACCCTTACAAAAACAGAGAGCATTGGAAAGAGACTGCATCAAGTTCTTTAGAGAGAACAAGTAATCCATGCACATGTGTCATGACCCGGTCTCTATAAATATACACATGGCGGGCCAATACCCACAAAACATGCCACAAGAAAGAATGGTCCTTTGCAGCGGGTGCAGCGGAGAAGGCAGCAGCATCGGAGCTCCGCTTCAAGCAGGTCTCAAATCAGCGCTTGGGGAGAGCAAAACATATGTTAGCTGTGTTATGGTTAGAATTAGCATCTCTGGTTTTCAACGGATGTGGGTTTGATCCCGCTGGCCTCCAGGCTCAATCAAGTCAATCTAAAATTAGTGGGCTGCCCCTTTTTCCGGATGACAGATAATTCCCTCTTGATTGTGGAGAGGGAAAAGGACTGCGAAAAGCAAACATAGTAAGGAACATGGAGAGTGCGAGCCAGAGTATGGAAGAAACACAGTTATGGTGTCGCCGAAAATAGTGACAGGTGCAATGACCAGCAGTTGCCAATAAACACATACTAAAAATACACTGAGGACAGGAATGGGAAAGCTTTGTGTCAGCTTTTTCAAGCTGTAAGTGTTTATTGCTGTGGGCATAACGTCAGGGAGCTCAGTGCTGAAGCTAGAGTATATGACTGAGTCCTTTTGTCCTTTGTTAGACAAAGTCAAGCTAATAAAAAATGGGGAGGGAGTGTCAGTGCATACCAATAACATTTTTCAAAACAGCTCAAGTTTTCAATTAGGAATCAATAATTTAAGAACATGAATGGGGTACTCTTCCATAAATACATATATGCTTGAAACTGTGCTCATTTTAGGTGTGGTGTTACGGGGTGAAAACTGCCAAAAACTGATCTCGAACCAGGCAACTTTTCAAGGGACTACAGCGACTATGACCAAGGCAAAAGGACGCAGTCACCTCTGTGTCAACAGCTTTCAACAGTGCCCCTACCCTGAACAATGAAGCAAAGCCCATACTGCCCTGAAAGACAAATAAGGACTTCTGCCCACTAATTAAAGGGGGCTCAGGGACCGTTAGCACTGACTATTTCAACATGCAAATCACATCCAACTTGGCAACAGTTGGCCCCTGTGGAAACAACTGTCATACAAAGTCTGCTTGCTCGCTTTGTATTTGTTTGTACTCTTGCTTTTCTGGGGAAAAAAAAAAAAAAAAAAAGCCCCCCCCCCAAAAAAAAAACGGGGTTGGCACTCAATAATCGTTATAATCCATAACATAAAAGATCTGATTTTCTGAACTGTGATCATTTGTTTTCAACGAGTTTTTTAACAAGTAGGACCTTCTTTTAGTCACTAAGTAAGCCTTGAGTATGAACAATTATATTATGAAGAGTTACTGCAGATTTCATCTGAATACCACGCAGACATGATGTAGAAGAATACAAAAAAGAAAAAAAAAACAAAACAAAACAATGCAGCCTTGGCCGCTGATGTCACTGGATTCTCAAGTGTTTTTGTCTGTCTCTCTCAAAAAAAGGAAAACTAACACAAGAAATACGTTGTGCTGTGCTATCCTGTTTTGTACATTTCCTGAAATCCAAGGTATAGGGTACAGGAATAATCCAGTTTGAGAGGGAAGGTCAGCCTTCAGTGTCCTAGGTCTGGAAAAACCATTAGGTGGAATGGAAGGGAAGAGACAAGGTCTAAGTTATTTCCTCTCTTTTTTTTCTTTTCTCTCCATCATTTGAGAAAAGGGTTGGAGCGTGGGGGGTTTTATCCTCCTTGGAGTGTCCCAGCAGTCACTGCTGGCAAGCAAGGAATGGCAGGAGGATTCAGGACACGCTTGTGTATTGCAACAGAATGGGGCCACTGCTCGTGCATCTGGAGCCCTGGGGGTCACCGGGTCATGCAATAATGTCCGTCTCTTGTATGTCTGTTTGTGTGCGCATGTGTTTCCTTGCATTGACCTCAGTGCATCAAAAAACCCCACACAAATTACTGGAATTAATCTTAAACAGATAACAAAATCAATGTAACTAGAGGAAATTCAATTAATTACAAACATTGATCTTATCAAGTGTGTGTGTGTTGCTAACATGATGGGTCATGTACACTGGTTACACAATAGCTTGAAGTGAAAAGATGCCAAGAGGTGTTAGGTAATCACCGCTGAAACAATGAGCGAGAAATAGAGTCAGGAAGTTGAGCTTAATATAAAACAAGCAAGGGTCATTTTTTTCAAAAGCTATCCTGATAAGATTTTATGTCACACTGAGCTCATTTTTCTATTCAGGAATAAATAATGAAAGCTTTCAGGTTCTTCAGTAGGGAAACACCATCCACAGAGTTGCTTTAATCACATAGCAACATTGCTAGGGAAATATTTGAACAGTTTTGTGATTGTTTGGCTCACTTTGTTTCCAATTTCTGGGAGTGCTGCCTGTCCGGTTTGACCACAAAAGAGGAAAAGAAAAACAAAACATAACAGAAAATGCCTTGTGTATCCTCATTTTACAATAAGAGCACAAAGACAAGTGCTCTGGGTTACTCTGCCAAATGAACACCATTACTCTGGAAGTGTTTCACGAATACTGGCCTCACTCTTTTGTGAGCCAGCTATTCAGAGCAACCCTGTGGCTTTCCTCAGGTGCTCAACGTTTCCCTGCAGTCTTCCAAAGCAAGCGTATTGGTTAACCACCCAAACCACTCGAGCATAATGCAATCTCCGATTCACAACACACAAAATGTATTGGCAGCAATCCATGGAACCTAATCCAGGAAGGGGAAACATTTCTGCAAACAGACTCTTGTTGAAAACGTCTAATGAATGGTTTCTCGTCTATTCTCAATGATGTGGACTCTGCAGGATTTTTCCAAATTTACCCAGTTTGTGCGTTTTTGTTTTCCTCATTCCAAACTACCAACAAGGGAAAGGGGTAGACAGACAGTGCTGCCTCTGTGCACAAGGACTTTCCAAACACAGAAGGCAGCTGTCCTGGAATGT
>JAPZDX010000025.1:23258246-23269061 GCA_029783625.1 Naso annulatus | reverse complement strand
GGCTCTGCAGACACAGTAACCATCACACATCAGTGAGGCCCTTAAGTCATTATTGAGCCTGATTAATTAAGTACAAATCTAAATTTAGTTTTTAAGGAAAATGCTACTGACTCTACTTTGAATATAATTATGACATCTGCTACCCAATGAATAACATGCTGTAATTTGCAGCTGTGTTTAAATGACATTAAACCATCAAAATTATATATAACCGATAATTTATGGTGCAGTGGCAGAAAAATATGCATGATGATACTGATCGGTTTGTTTTCTCTTGTCTAACAAAGAGGCCTCCTGCCATTCTTTGTAATAACTTATGTTTATTTTACAACCTGCCAGTAATCTGTCAACAAAACAGAACATGAGAAAACTGACTGAGATTCATATGAAATTCTCAAGTATTTGTATTGGCCTGAAGAACTGGAACAACATGGAAATCCCCTCTTTAAGATTTCATGTTCCTCCTTCTTTCTGCCCTCTCTGCTGGCGTCGCCCATTAAAGCGCTCATGCTGTTCACTTTATCATTCTTATGACCCCCATCTTCGACATCGGTACTGAGGCTTTCCTCCCCCTCTGTCTCTAATTCATCATCCTTTATAGAGACTAATAGGCTCGAGGTGACACCAGGGAGAGCCGACAATGACTCCTGGCTGCTCAGATCCACTCAGAGTGAAGGGTTTTCATTTGCCTCCAAGACATGGTAGTATTCATTTGTTGCAATGGCACCCAATTTTCTCCTGGCTTAGAGCACAAAACTCAAGGAATCTTCACTAGGCCTCTTAAACAGAGATGTACAGCCCAATTTTACATTTGCTATATGATGTGGTTCTTCCTGGTTGCCTCTTACTGCTAATATTACTTGCTTCATATTAAATGGCTTTCGTTTTCTTGGGGGATAGATCGGTGTTTGCAGCTTATCTTGATGAAGACTTCAAGAGGCGGATTGGCTTTGAACTAGCAAGTGTAATTAAGGAGGGTGGACACCATAGCTGTCATCTGTTCATCAGTTTAAAATCACTTAAATTTATGGTCTTTGCTGAGTAGGAAGTAGTGTAATTTTGAAAGGTATCTTCATTCCTAATTCTCCTTTGCTTGTTGTTCACTATCCTGATACATTATTTAGTCAAAAAAATACCAACAGTTTTCCTCCTAAATACGACAGTTAAGATGTGTCTTTGTTCATGACTTCTATGGTAAGTGCATCAGATGGTTCAAGCAAGCAAAAGAGCAAAAGTAGTGGTAAATTATCCTAATTAGAATTAGCCCGCGGCTAATGTCATTTAACGATGTCAAGCAACTCATAAGGAGTCCAATGTCATATTTACTGAGGTGACACTTCAGGCTAAAGTTCTTTAGTCAGGCTTTGAAGTAGAAACCAAAACAGACAGTGTTGTCCTTAAGCAGCTGTTGTGCAAGCAAATGCTTTCAGTGAGGGTCAGGGACTAAAGAAAATTTTTCCTCTCTGTACAGAGATTCATTGACAGCATTACATTGTGAACAAAAAGTTTGGATAAATGAATTGGCTCCAATCTGACTGGGAGTAGTTGTATAAATCAATCATGGAACAAGTTAATACAGCAGCACTAGAGTACCAAGTGATCGGTGCGGGTGCAGCAGCAGCTTGGTGGCAGTAGACGTGTGGGCGTGGCCTGTTAGCTAAATCTTGCCAAGAGACACTCCACAGTGAGGAGAGGCTGCAGAGGAAGAGCGACATGACAGAGGCAGCAGCAGGCCGGGTGGGAGGACAATAGTCAGAGGGGTTGGGTGGAACTACAGCTGAGAGCAACGATATCATTACCACCACTGGCTGTTTACAAAACAACCACATGAAAAACAGACTCAACCAGGGCTACAGCCTCTGTGCTTCCCTCAAATTTTTAATGGAATACTTTTATTTTTACTGATAAATGCTGATTTTCAACCAGGGTTGTATCAATAAAATGTCAGTATTGACTAATATTATAAATCATTTATTGTGTCTGTACTTACCAAAGCCTGATTGATATGGGATTTTTGAGATCAATACCGATTTAAAAAACAAAAAAAAAACCCCAAACCCCTAAACTGATTATTGATATGTTGGCCAATATAGTAAATTTTTGAGCTGGAATGAAAATAGACCTTTATATGCAGATTGTTGACCAATTTTGCACCAATATGACTATGCAATGGTACTCAGAAGGTTGCTTTCTTAAAGTTACAGTTGGTAACTTTTGCTAACAAGCTAACAAGCTAACGATAGCTGTAGCATGAGACTTGTTGGGAAGCAACTCCGCTCCGTTGCCTCTAGCTCGTGTTTTAATGAACAGGTAGCACGGTGGCTTAGTGGTTAGCACTGTTGCCTCACAGAAAGAAGGTCCTGGGTTCAAATCGAGGTCCTTTCTGTGTGCAGTTTGCATGTTCTCCCCGTGCCTGCGTGGGTTTTTCCCAGCTGCCACCATCAAAGACATGTCTGTTAGGTTTAATACTCCTGTTGGTGCCCCTGACCAAGGCACTGGCAAAGATCTGAAGTTGGTCCCCAGGGGCTGTACTGTGGCAGCCCACTGCTCCTAGTGTATTTAGTTAAGGTGAACTATGAATAGGATGGGTCAAATGCAGAGGATCCATATAACGCAGTCCACAACATGCAGATCCTGTGCAGCTGTGTTGCTTTTTCTAGTATCATCTGTTATCGCCTTGTCGAGTTTGCGGTCTTGTAGCAACCGCTACCTTAGCTAAGCTATGGTAATGTTGATAGTTGTGACCGTGATGTCGGCTGCACTGGTGGTTATAATGGCACATGTCTGTGACGAAACTTTAGCTTGATTATAAGCCCATCTTTGGGTGGAATACAAAACAAAATACTAAAAAGAGGTCTCTGCATTTTATACATTGGTCGCACCGGCATTGGAAGCACCCACTTTTTAGAAGGTATTTAAAAAAAGATATGAAACATGCGTCTTGTAATCTGAATTTTGCCAAAATATGCAAACCAATTCTATAGTTGAGTGCACACTTAAAATATCCAAATGACAAAGTATATACCATTACACTGATACGTTTTTTTTTTCTCTATGGCCTCTCCGGGTCTCCGCAGTATTCAGATGTAACTGCAAACATCAGACTGTGACAGAGGCAGAGATCAGTGATTAAGATATGTTTGTACATAAAAGAACTCAGTTTGGTCTGAACACACAAATCTTTAGGAGCACAGTGTGTGGGTTCACTAAAAAACAGCTAATAGGGAAAAGCAAATAATTCATATTTAAATTTTTATATGTGAATTCATTTATTTCGTTGAGGAGACATAAAAAAGGCTTGTGGAGTATTATATTTCTGAAAGTGTTATTTGTTTCATCCACAGGTAGACTGTTAGCTCAGTGAGCTGAGTTATAGATTTCATCATCTAAATAAATGAGAAATTATTAGATGAATTAACAAGGCAATGATAACATCATTTAGCCGTCCCAATTTTAGACACCGTGGGAAGAAGATGCTAAATGACTCCACTCAGAAAACGCTCCTCCGTTAATAGTATTTCCAATAAAGGGTAATAAGGTTTGATTAAGCAGGACGAGCTTCCTTTGGGGAGAAAAATATTCGGTTGAGAAATGTGTTTATTTTTAAAGTGAATAACGAGGGATATTTATCCAAGCTGGAAAGGCTGATAACTAATAACCATGCAGCAGCCTTTTTCCACAACACTACTGAGTCATTGCTTATAAATGCAAGCATTAGTGGAACTATAATTTGATGCTTTTAAATACCAAACATTAAGAATTATTGAATGACGACAATAAATATGCCATTAGGCAAAGATAAAAATAACCTGTGCAACTGAATGTGCTGTGCTTCAAATGATGAGATTCAGTCTCTCAGTAACAGCTTGTGCGTACGTTTTCTCTGTTCTCTGCAAAGTAAGTTGTGATGCTTTTGCCTTTAATAATATTTCTGAACAGGTTAATATTTGGACCTGAGTGATATATCCGTTTGCTGATATCACATATCACAGATGATTTCGTACTGGCATATATGTTTTCTGATATATTACATTGAAACTGTTTTTTAAGGCCAGAAAAAAATGCTTGGACTACTAATTTTAAATGCTGTAATTACATAGTTTGTCCAGCAGAGCACTTTCTGTTATTTAACAACTAGTGAGTGAAGTGTTTACTGTTCAGTGCACTAATGTTTGGAATAGTGTTTGTTAAAATGTAAGATATCCTGCCTCTATTACATATATTTGTCACAAGAATATTCACATTTGGTCGATATTGTGTGTTTATANNNNAAGGACTTATTAAGATGTATTATTAAGTAATGCCACATTGCAGATTTCAGTGTAATGAAGCACTTAATCAGAGTTACCTCCTGATTCCTCTTAAGGCTGCCAGACGGTGCTGCCTTATTGCCAGAGAGAACTTTGATACTCGATGATTCAGCACCCCAACGGATTCTGTTCAATGGCCAAGTTTTAAAAATGTTTCAGTGATTTATTTCTATAATATGTGCTGAATGGTTAAAGTGAGGAGAAGACTGCTGTAATGGCCAATGAAGGTCTGATGAAGCAGCAAAAGCACCTGTTTAAGTCTGTGAGGCTTAAAATCTACCAATAATTGAAGGTGTTTAGAGAAACCACCTCAGCTCCCTCACCCATGTTTTCTCTTCCTACAAAAAGGACTTTACCCACTGTACTGGCACTGAACTTTCGTGTGCTGTACCATCACCTTCACATTTTAGTTGCCTGGTGCAAAATTACAGTTGCCAATTACTGACCAAATTTAATTCATTTCTTTTTAAGAGCTGGTGTTGTTGCAAATATCTTCTACTGGTGCCCTTTTCACTGCAGGTCCGCTGAAGTTTCAGTAAAATCTCAAAGCTCACACAGGTCGACTAAGACATGGAAACATGTAGACAAACTGTGGCCCCTGTGAAAGGGGTCACATCTCACATCTCATGCAGAGGATCTCTAAGCAAAACTTCCCATCTGCTCTGCTGCTGCCCTGCAGTCCCAAGAGAGTGCTTAAACAGACTGTCCAGAAATTAGGAGTGCAACTAAAACTCTCTTCATGCAATGAGAATGTTCGAAAGCAGTTTCTCAGTTGATGCCATGAAAAGGAAACCATGATGAATGACAGCAGGCTTTCAGCATAAGTGTGCGTTATCACCATCAGTAAAGGTCCTAAAGTGAAATGAGAGCTATGAAAAACTATTGCATCTGTTTCCCCAGCTCACTGAATTTATTCAACAATTCCTTTGCCCTTTACTAAAGCAGGTATGTTGAATTAAGTGCAGACAGAAATACTGCAGTAAAAACAGTGGACAGCATTAGGATGACATTATGGCCGTTGCAATTTTGTTTTTTGGGAGTCATGACACCATGTTTGGACAAAAGAGTGGAGCCAAGGAGGAAAAGCATTGGAACCAATGACTTTGTGATGCATAGCTGTCACTGAAAGCAGTCAGGTTGAGAAATTAGTAAGTCTGCATGAACAAAACAGGGTGAAAAAATACCTCACAGACATTTACATAAATTCCACCTGCAAAACAAACTTTTTAGGTAACATTTGCATGTTGAACTCAATCATGTCTCATGTTAAGTTTGCAAAAAAAACTGAACAAACTGAAGTCAAATCTTTAAACATATTTTCTTGAGCATCTCTGTGCTCCTTCTACCTGGAGCTGGTGTTGATCACAACCTGAATTTGCTATACTACAAGAAAATGATCTAAAAATGTCAAGAATGTCAATAGGTCTACAGGTTGGGACTTGCCAGTCCTACTTGTTATCTCCATATAAGTCTCTTTATGAATCAACCCAGCTCTCTATGACACCATATTTCCTGTAATCTACACCCCATCCTAAACTCTGCCACCCCCACCTCCAAAGTTTAGATCATTGATTGGTAACTTTGACGCCTGGACTTTGGCCCCCAACCAAAAATGATAACTGTTCATATGGGACAATGGAGCTAAGTGCTAAATCAATGGGGCCGTCCTCTGATGTGGATATAGCGTTACCAAGGAGGCCAGTGGCACGAAGTGGGGAAGATGTTTCCCTGGGGAAGACTTTTGGAGACACACCACTGCTGCCAGCCGAAACTCCGGCTAGTCCGGGGGTTCATCATTCACACGATCAATTATAGCACCTTAGCAAAGTGCCCATTTTGGAGGAGTCGCAGTTTGTCCATCAATATCCTCTCTGGTGGTTTAATTGATGTGACAGCGGTTATAATCACTGACAGGACTGATTGTTGTTTTTGTCGTCTCTGTCAAATCTGAGGGACAGATTTAGGGTTTTCAGAAGTTCTGGTGTGAGGAGGGTCAACGGTGTGTACACATTGGGCTGCAAATTTTTGCGCATGACTGAAAGAGTCAAAGTCAGACTGAGGGATTAACAAAGAAAGTGAACAAGGTCAGAGGGTGAAGCAGATGGAGTGAGTCTGAATCGTTCCACTGTTGAAGGAAGTCTTATTAACGTTAGGACACTTCACGGTCAACAATATTTCTTGTCAAGTCATTCTTTTCATCTTCAGTTTCAAACGACCTCCCACCTGGTTTTGTAGCCATGCCGACGCTGTGACTGGACCACAGTATGATGGTGGCAGGGGGCGATTTTGGCAGCTCAGTGATCATTAGGGCCGTATGGTGTTATTCTCAGGCGCGCTAAATTAGCCCGTCCGTTCCCAAATGGACATTACGTGCGCACACAATGCCAAACTGCGCTGTCAGGGAGGAGTCTGGGCGATGTTGCCACCACATTAAGTTGTTTCCATCATTAGGCTCACTGTAGCTTATTTCCCCTGTGAGTCGTGTGTTTTTGTTTCGAGGAATGTGTTTATCAAGGTCGGATGTGAGGCTCAAATGTACTGTTGAACAGTTATGTGTCAATGATTATGTGTCCCACTATATGTTTTTTTTTTTTTGGTTGGTGTTCTTTTGTCTCTTTAAATTAAAAAACAAATCCCATGAAGCGCATTGACGAAAATGAGGATTTAGATTTCAGACAACATAAGCATTAGGCAAATAACAGCACAGTATCTGTAATCAGCCCCGCTGCCAGGGTCTCTGTCTCTCACTGTGATAATGGTGGCTGATGATGGGTTCAAATTAGCCGTCACATCTATTCCTCCCATTGTCTTCAATATGATTGTGTCTGATAGTGCATATCAGGGCAGGACACAATGAAGGAGTGTTCAGTTTAACAAGCAATGCTTTGCACAGAATTCTGAGCAGTTACAAGTTGAAACTTCCTTAGAAAGAATCAAGTATAATTATTTGTAAGAACACATCTGTTGTTTTTGAGAGACAGAGGGTAGATGAGAATTCAGTGTTAGATCACATTAGGAATTTACCAGTAAGTGGACAATCACAAAATACAAACATACTCATTAGATACTTCCAGACTGTGATCTGTGCTTCTATCTTTAGTCTCTTTAGGAATCAACCTGCTTCCCCTGCAGGCTGCTCTGCTGACCAGCTCTGGGAACATAATGGGGCTCTAAAAACTGGGCTGCTAGCAGGCAGACTGAGCAGTTGTGCCTGGAAACCCGAGAGTGCGCCCCTCACCCAAAACTTAAAATACCAGCAGAGATCAATAGCTGCAGCATGTTATCTGTTGTCCAGCAGAGTATTGCAGGTCCCGACATTTCGGCCGAGCCAGATAGATACCCAACTCATCTGCAACACGTCTGCAGTGGATCTCTAACTGCAGTCACACGCAGTCACAAGGAAAGGTTGTCTTGGTGATTAAAGCTATTGAAACAAAATTTATTTTCAAACTTATTCAACCAAAGCTATTGACCGAGATGTCAGCCTGTCTCTTGACCTGAAAATCACTGACCTGATGTTTTGCACTAACACTGAGATCTCGTCCTCCTTAATACTAATATTGACATCAGTTTGCATTGTCTGATTACATACAGGTTGGATTTTGTAATGTGATATATTTTTAGATTAAAGCTGCAACTGGTAACTTTGGGGTAAACATAAATAACTTTTTTTGTGTTCTATTTGGAAAAAATGTCATAATACCCACAGACAGCTGTTAGTAAGTGACATTGTCTGAGAGTATTGCAAGTGTTTTCCCATGCCTCTGTATTCTGGATTGGTAAAAATCCTATTGCTCCTGTTCTATTTGCCCAATCAGTGACGCTCTCTGTACTCTCTGTCCTGATTGGCCGGTCCACACTGCGCTTCTCAGGTGACAGGTGACTTTGGTACTTTGGTTTGATTAGCTGTTGGTACCTTACGCTCTGACTTGCCTCTGCTGACAACAGAGTGTCTGCTAGCGACGCTGTCAGTTAGCTCAGCTGAAAGCTGAGACGTCTCGATTCAAACTGGACTAAAAGAGAGAGCAACAACAAACGAAATAAAACACAAGCTGAGTTGCTGCCCCAACGAGTATTTAAATATCTTATGTTGTCTTTGGCCAAACATTTATGATTAAATATCATGATGATGAAAAATTAGGACATATTCAAAACTCTAATGGTGAATTGTTCAGATCAATGTGAGTCTGTCTTTGTCTCTGTCTTTTATTTTATTGCACACAGTGTCAGGTTGTCTGAAGACACATAAGACCACTTGAGAGAAGAATGTGTGCTTAACACTTCACTTATCAAACAGTTATATTGAACAGCAAACAAGTGGTGCAAATAATACAGACTACTAAAACTCTCAAATGGTGAATTCATATGAATAATGAAAGGTAAGAATTTAGAGATGTGAGGAGGCTGGTTTCACTGGTGAGTGGATTCGGACCTACCTCACCCAGCGACGGTACTTACCCTCATTCACCCTCATGTTTGGGATGCCAGAGTTGGAAAGAGATATTTGCAGCAGACACATTGTTTAACTTAACTCAACTTAAAGTTGTTTAAGGGTGCAAGGATTCATAAATTATTAATTCATAAACACTTAAAAATAAAAAAACATTAAAATTCATAATGGCCCAATATTTTTTCCACAAAAACATTTCATGATATTGTAAAACAACAGAATAAACTTATGAGGAGATTCAAACTTTATTCAAACTTCAGGAGGGCAAAGTCAGTAAACAAAGATTTGTGTGAAACGCATCTTAACCTCATTTTTCATCAACAGAAGTAATAAAAAGAATTGTATACTGAAGTTTACATAAAACCTGCTGCCTCACAGGTTCCCCAGAGGACACAAAAATGCAAATAGTTGTACATTTAATGAGTATCCTGTCAACTTGGCCTGTTCTAAAACAATATGAAAGACACAATGAATTATTTTCCTGTTTTAAATAACGAAAAATAAAACATCTCCCTATGTAATTAAAAGCTGGTCTGCAGCCTCTGGGCATCACAGACATTGTCTCAAACTGTGAGAAAAGATGAAAAACAGATCCTGCATAATCAGCGACGCGCCTCCACGAGTCAGTGCAAGTGCACCTCACTCAGACGCCTGTGTGGAATGCATTCTGGGTAGCATGCTGTCTGGCCCTCATGTCCGTCAGCTTAAATAGCACCAAAGACAGAACACTTGTGGACCTCTCTGGCAGATTTATGGGCTGTTAATGTCTTCCCTCTTCACCCACTGTATTCCTGCTGCTTTTGTTTTGATGGTGCTGAATGCAGGTTATGATTCTCCAGGCTAAGACGTGATAAATCATCGAATTCTCACATCTTGTCGAGTTGACTCACTTGGTTTTTTTTTGGACGGTCCGGTGGGCAGAGGGTCAGCCAACCCCTCAGGCCAGAAGGGTCAAGTTTAGGGAGGCTTTTTAGCAGATGGTGTTTTGAGTTCAGTCTGTCACTCAGGAAGAAGAGAGAAAGAAGAGAAAAGACACTTTACGGCATTAATTGACTTGTGTGTGTCTCAGTATTGACCCGAAAACGCTCCTCTACTTGTCTCCAAAATGAGACACTTAAGGTCAAAACGTCAGCAAAACAGTCCTCACGTATTCACCACCCACTTAAATATTGATGATAATCTGAGTGGCGCAGTCTTGTCGTCATTGGATTGGAAATCAATTCTTTTAGCTTCTTTTGCAAACAACAGAAAAGAAGATTACTCAATATTCAGAGCTTGGAGATAATTTTCTGTTTTTTAGATGAAAGGGATTGTTTGACACTTTCAACTTAATACAAACTTCGAAGGTTTTATCTGATTTTAATAGTTGCATGAAGCTTTACTTTGATAAAACAATAGCAATTTGTTATTTCTGCTTTGTATGCATTAATAGCCATGAAATTCAAAAAATGCAAATTTGCTATCCCAAAGTTATCGTGGGAGGAGCTCTCTCAAGCAGCCCTGCTTCTGGAAGTAAAAGTCTGATAGCGTTAGCGTAAGCTAATGTTAAGTTACTTACAGTAAAAGCACTTCAGCGGCTTTGATCGGCAAGAAACTCTTCTTTTAAACCTGGTGACTAAAATAAAAATGAGGGAAAAGAAACATTCCCACAACCAGCGACTACCTGCATTTTTGACTCTCTAACTTGTTTCTGTAATGTTCTACCTGCAGACTAGATCAGATTAATTGCAAAAGAAAAAAGTCCAGCTGGTGGGAAGAATGTGAACGTTTTGAAACCTCAATATTGAATGTGTTTACATGCATACAATAATCTGATAACTGAGAATAATTTGCTAATAACAATT
Organism: Naso annulatus; assembly: GCA_029783625.1. Taxonomy (NCBI): domain Eukaryota; kingdom Metazoa; phylum Chordata; class Actinopteri; order Acanthuriformes; family Acanthuridae; genus Naso; species Naso annulatus. The sequence continues at coordinate 23,258,457 of JAPZDX010000025.1, read as the reverse complement.
ATCTGGTCTGACATATTTACATGCTCTTTAAATCTGAGGTAGGCAACATCTGGAAATGCTTACTTTATCATGAGACTCCGTAGGAAGCTACTGCACCCTCGCCTCTCTGTTTTTGCGCTGGCTTTGCATTTTATTTCATTTTTGTTGCTCTTTTAAGTCCAGTTTGCACCAAACATTTACAATAAGATGAAATGGTTGCAGGGAAAGCTGC
>JAPZDX010000025.1:23204946-23216523 GCA_029783625.1 Naso annulatus | reverse complement strand
CCCACCTCTCCACGCATTAAATATTCACCATCCCGTTCTTTCAAAGTGATTAATTATTAAATACTGGGGGACGATATGTCAGCTGCAAAAAGATACAGTGTAAATAGGCTTATCAATTCTACTCATAGTCACCGAGGGCCTCTCGTTTAATTTCTCTCAGCTTTGTGTCGCTGTAATTATTTCGCAGCTCATATCTTTCCACTGTATTGATCAGCCAAAGATCAGCCAGCAGGTTACACACACACACACACACACACACACACACACACACACACACACACACACACACACACACACTGCATCCAGATTTAGCCTGCTCTGTATCCTATAAAAGGCCGTAAATCAAATGGACTATCATCTATCCTGATGGGCAGAGCGCCGTTTAAAACGTTTCTCTCTGTCTCTTGTTTTTCTCTTCGCCTTCCGAGTTGAAACCGGAGGAGAAATACACCCTCGTTCAGCTGTGCAGAGCCAAACGTGGTGCCAAAGGCTTCCACCTCTGGCTGCCGTGGGAGGCTTTTTGCAGGGATGTAAACGAAACCTGTTCAACTGCACGAAAGGCTTGTGGCATTTTCTGTCCTGGCGCGCGTCCTTATCCCCTAAAATTCACGTTATGAATCATGAGAAGTTGTTCGAGACTGAAGCAAAGGATTACAGGAAGCTTTGGGGCGTTAGAGGAGTCACTGAATCCATCAGAAGCCTTGTTTAGATATTAGTGGGTTATTGATGGCAGACAGTGAGCCTATTTTTTCCCTTTAATGTGGCAGCTAATTTTGTCGTTATTATTGTTATTATTATTATTATTATTAGCCTATTATTCTGATCATTATTATTATTGCAAAATAGTGATAGGCTAGTAGTATTCTGGCGACAGCAGCGTTATTTCTCTGCGTCATTCTGCTTAGAAAATGTGACTTAGTTGATTTCAATTCAATTTCTATTTAACCCTTTTTTTAGTGTTACTCAGTTACTCAGTGCTCAAAAACGATTTTGATAATCAACCCAAATAGCATAAATAATAAATAAATAAAAAGGCAAAACCCTAAAAATTGTAGAAGCCAAGCTGTTGCAATAAAGAATATTGAAAATAATATTTGTATTAAAATGAATGCTTTACAACACGTCACATGTAAAACCACAGAGTCATAATCGGGACAGTTTGTATTCATACAAATGAGTAAATGATAGTCAAACATTATTACGGTACTTTACAGCTTGTTGTTTTGAATGACGATGATAATAAAAGATAATGCGGATGATTTTGGTACCTTGACACTGAACACACGCGTAATGCAGCATTTGTGTCTCTACAAGCCACAAAGCAACAATGAAAAACGTAATGAAATCCTTTTCTCTCTCTGTGGTAGATCTGTGTCTGCGTTAATGGCAGCAGAGCAGAAAAATGTGATTTTTTTTTGTCCGCGCTGAACCCGCTGCTGTCTTTGTGTTTCCACGCTGCCCTGATTCTTGCTCTGACAGAAGACAGTGTCCCTGCCTTTTGTCCCGTATACTGTAATAAATAGCAATATATGTTCATGTTATATTTCAATATCCCCTTTAGAATCCTTCACGGATATATTTATTAGATTGCTACAAAGGTAATATCCGCAGTGGGGAAGGGAGGCGCTGTCACTGAGAAGTGTTATTAAGTACAGATGGCTTTATTATGGGAAACATATTCTCCACGGTAGCATTTTATTTTTTGATGTGCTTATGCTAAATTATATTACCCAGGCAACAGATTTAGTAGCATAATCGTGTACATTTATTCTCCATTTGAAGAAGGAGAAGAAAAACGTGGGCTTTGTTTGGTTGTACTTTCCTTTTTCCTTAAAACAGCAAGTTTTTTTTCCCTTCCTTTTTTAAAATAAAGATTTCCCACCATTTCTACAAGCTGCAGTGACAGTTAAAGTGTTTTCCGGGCTGTTCAGTTTAATGGTAGCCTATAGGCTAATGATTCCTCTCATTATATGAAAACAATTAAAGTCTTAACTTTGGAGTTTTGGGAATAAATGAAAGGGTTTATGGAAGATTTGACTTTATTCACATTTTTTTAAAATTCAGAAATTCCACAGCAATATTATTACAATCATTAGAAATGCTGTATGAGCTACATGTAGCTATCTTTGACCTTTAGTAGGCATGTATCCCTCTTCCAGTCTGACATCAGAATTTTGATAATTTTGACCTATTTATGTTTGTTTTTCCTAAAAAAATATCTAGACATTTTCATGTTTAATTATATTCCCTGTAACTTTTACGTACGATGAGCTTGTGCTGAGGTGAAATGTTTTAACTCATTTCATAACATTTAAACCTAAAATAAACTCAACATGAAGACACACTGGACACATCTTTGTGCTACAGACGTTTGAGAGAAATTAGATCCAAGAATATGGAGACATTAGGGGCTATTTTCCTTCATGTTATTTCAGGCTAATGCAGCTAAGCTTTTTGTGGTCTTAGTTTAAAATCCAGCTAATTTTGTCTCATTAGGAGCAACTTACAGCATTTCCTCTTTACAGTACCAATAATGAGAACAACAATGAATAAATCTTAAGGCGAATCTGATTCCTGAACTGTCTTAGCTTCACACCAGCAGTCAGAGCATTAAACATGACTGGCACAGGATCCATAGCATCACTTTATTGTGCATTTATCAGCATTTTGCACACTATGAGGCAAAGCTTTTCTGCAGTTGGCAGGTCTAAAGGCTCCTGCTGCATGTCCTGTTCCACTTGGGTTGCCTCTGAACGTGCTTGTATGTGCCTGGTCCATTAGTTAGCCCACAGATGGCCTGAAATAGCCATCTAATGTAGTATTATTTAGCCAGACCTGCCGCTGGGAGCAACAACAGGCCTGTTCGCTCACAGCATGTGACCCGTAAGGCTACTTTTGGGCAACAAGACACCAATTATGATGTTTAAATGTATCTATATTAGAAGCATCATAGAAAAGTCACCATAAGAATAAGACTGGGAATCATGTAAGGTTTTAAAACATACAATTAATGCAATAATGTCACTATAAATTCACTATTAAAGGTCACAGAGGTGCTACAATCCTTCCATGTCCACCTTATAAAAATATCAGAAACATCATGGGAAATTTGTCACTATAAACTCATGATTAAATACCACAGATGCCTGTCTATGTCCCAAAAGGAAAATAGGAGGGATACAATTACCATTTATACTACTATTGAGCACCAGAGCAGCTCATAATGTGAAACCTGATAATAATATTATAGGAAAATTACCATAGGAGATCAAAAATAATAATTAGAGGAAGAAAAAGACGGCATGGTCACTATAAATCCAGCAGAAAACACAATAAAAGGTAGCGAGTTTTCATATCAGGCACTAAATTTGCATTGCTAATTTCCACTCAGGTAATGTTAACTTTATATGACCTATGTAGCAGCACATTGCAGCGATTCATCTTTATTTTACAAATCATTTGCTCGTGTAAGGTAAAATTTGCCACTCGTGTTCAGCACCATCAGGGGACATCGCCAGCTCCCTGGAAACGACTGCCGAGCACATAATAGCTTCATGTTCCATTTTCCATCCAAATTGTCATCGTCTGTGTGGCAAATGAATTTTCAGGTCGCTGAAAGTCTGCGAGCAGCAGCAGCAGCAGCAGCAGCACGTGGCCCTCCGGGGACACCTATGCAGATGTTTTCATATTCATTTTGGCTTCTGGTGAGCTTCCCTGACAAAACAAAAGCAAATAAACACCCTGTAAGACAGGAGGCAGAACAGCTTGCTGGGGAGGAATGACACAGAGATACAGAGAGAGGGAGAGAAATCTGTTGTTGATTTCCATTCTGCCTCAAAATGAGAATGTGGCTGGGGAGTGGATCTATGGCCAGGAACGATCTCATTACATTTATCGACCTTCTGTTTACCCATGGCTGACAAAATAGACAGGATTCATAGATATTTTATGATGCAGAGGATAAGCTGTTATTAATACCCAGATACAGTGATATGTGAAAGTGAACCACCAGGCAGGCAGTGAGGCACGGATGGAAGAAAAACCCAGCGTAGGCACATGCAGTAGCATTGTGCAATTTATTATTGTGAAGGGACGCATTTACAGAGCAGTTTGGAAGTCACAGAACAGTCTGGTCAATATGCACATCACTTATTTATTTACAAGGATAAATCATTACCTCATATTCAAGATTAACATCTGTATTCAGCATAAATGATAAAAAAAAAAGTTGTGTATTTGTTCATGATTAACCATGCTACATTATTGTTTCAGTTTTTAATGACAAATACTGTATTTTCTACGGAGGATATTTTGAACCAAAATCTTAAAATCTTTGATTTTGGTTTGTCTGGTAGCAAAAATTCCCCCTAAATTAGAAAAAAAAAGTACTATAGGTTGAAATCCTATGAATGGCACTTATATAACCCTGACTGTGTGATTCTGATTGGTTGATCATATGTTCTTTATTTTTAAAAAAGTCACATAATACTTCGATTAATACATGACCCTATGTATAATTTTTTTAAAAAGAAAAACTATTACCTCAAATTCACTGTCAATATCTGTAAAATACAGGTGCTCTGTTCTGCAAAACTGATGAAAAGTTGTGTAATTGTGCATGATCAACCGTGTAATATTATTTTTATGAGTTTAAATAATAAATGTTTAACAGTGGTATGGAGGATATTTTGTGCAAAAATCTTAAAATCCTTAAATTTGTCCAACAGAAAGCTGAAACATCAAGTATTGGTTAAACGCTGTGAATGAAACTTAGATAACTCTGTCAATGGATAACAGTGATTGTCTGATTCTGATTGGCTGACCAGTACATGTTTGATTTATCTTCATAAACCTGCTTGTTGTCACTTATTTTTCTAAATGGCAGATATCTGATTTTGGAGCAAAACCTTTCCGAATGCTAACTTAAGAAACTCTCAGTAAATGACATTAAAGCAGACCCTGCTCATCATTCAGACCTCCTTCATGTGATTAGCTGCTGTGCGTCGGCGCCTGCACAGCGGCTGCTGCTGCTGCTGTGCTCCAGATGTGGGACCTTACTGTGTCTCCCTTTCCTTTAGGGGAGCAGGCAGAGGAGAGTCGAGTCGGAGAGGCCACAGGGGGGCCGGGGCCTGCCGGGTCCCTCTGTCCTCTCCCCAAGGGAGACATCAGCAGGGTCCCTGTCTGGAGCACGGTGGAGACATTAGCCAAATGCTATTACCCCGAGCTCGCTCACCTGCGAGACGGCAATGGCCTTCTAGCAGACTATCCTTTCCCAAAGGGGGCTTGCCCAGGTGAGTCACCCGCTCCCCACTAACCACCTCCCTTATCTCACTCACCTGTGTTAAAGCTGAGTTATAACTGAAACCTTTGTGCGCTTCTTACGTATTGGCTATTTTTGGCTTTTGTCAGTTAAATGTAAAAAAAAAATGTATATTTTAATATTGAAATTTACTTAAAGAGGCTAAATTTACTGCCAGTTGCAAATGATATCTTTTCTTTGGATTATTTTTGCAACTAATGCTTCACATCCCAGCTCTCTAAATGTCTTTCTGTGACTTTTTCTTGGACTTTGTTTCTGTACAAACCAGTGTGCTGTTTGCTTCTCAGAATCTGGCAGGGGAATATTAGTCGTAATTACATTTATCTCCTTCAATTGGCAGCTTCTGGGCCTTCTCTTAGAATCCCCAAACACACTGGCTTTTCCAAAGTCAGGAGGAAATGGACAATAATTTTATATGCTCAAGGACTGGTAAACAAAATTGGCTTTATAGCATGAGCGTATACAAACAAAACCTCTTGGGAAATAAGTTTAAATTTCAGAAGCACAGATCAGTCCAGTTTAGAAATTGAAATAACTGCTCACACTAACAGATCTAATTCTTGAACCTTTATATTCCAAACACCTAAACTGCTTTTAATAACATTGCTGCTGATACTAACATGGACCTGCATGGTGTTCAAAGCTTAAGAGTCATCAAACAAAGTCAAGAAAATCCTCTTTCTTTGCCTCCTCAGCTGCCCTCTCACCCTTCTCCGTGACCCGTCGTATCGGCCACCCTTACCAGAATCGGACGCCACCCAAAAGAAAAAAGCCCCGCACCTCCTTCAGCCGAGTGCAGATCTGCGAGCTGGAGAAACGTTTTCATCGGCAGAAGTACCTGGCGTCGGCCGAGCGCGCCACCTTGGCCAAGGCTCTGAAGATGACAGACGCACAAGTCAAGACCTGGTTTCAGAACAGACGGACAAAATGGCGGTAAGATGGCAGCAGGGTGCTCCTTCCTTTTATGTGCTTATCTGGTGCAACTCAACCTCCTTCACTGGTGTAAAAATAGAGAAAAGAAAAGCTTAGCCATCATAATTCTCTCATCCATGTGCCATATTTTGCTCATTTTTCTCCCTCATGATCTACTTAAGCACAACAAAGAGGCCATGGTGGGTTTTTCCAGAAGCTGTTTGTCTTTATGAGGGCAGGATGTTCACTCAGAACAGCCACTCCTCCCAATTTCTCTCGTGCCATAAATCGAAAGCACTGAACGTGTCTGTGTTTTACTCACGGGTCCAAAATGCTTGCAGATGTTTTACTTTACACACAAGTATAATGGCCTGCAGCTAAAACATTCGAACACCACAACACCTATTTTGCTTAGCTTAGCTGCCAGTCGAGGCCAGTTCACTTGACCAAGCACAATTTACTCCTCAGCCTCCTGAAAGGCCTTTTAGAAACCTGCTGTCCAAAGCAATACTGAAACACTCACAGGAGGAATTGACTGCCAGATAACACACACACACACACACACACACACACACACACACACTCCTTCACTTCATTCTAACTGTTGTTTATAGCCATTTGGAGGTAAATGAGTAGCAAATTAAATTAGGAAGCCCTGCCCATTGTTAAAGGGACAGGATACATATTTCAAAACCATATTACAAACGGCTAAATGACCTTTTAGGGTTTTAATGTTTTAACGATCCTAAAGCGTTTTACAATGATTTTTCCATTCAAAAGACATGGAAAACACTTAAAAATGTCTGGTTTTCGGCTGTTTGTCTTAAACAAACATATAATAATGAAACCTGTTTTCATGACACCTTTTAAAAAAATGTAAAACAAGTGTATTTGACTAGAAGAAATTTCACACAGAACAAGCACGTGCAGAAGCAATAAAAAACCAGGGCACACTCTTCACTACAAACATAATAAAAAATGAATTTACTGAAAATAAACACCGCAAACCAAACGCAGGGCTGAACATCTTGTCACGAGTAACACGGGAATTGGCTAAACTCATTTTTCTGATTTCCTAGTTTTGCAGAGATTTATGCATTTCCCTGTAGTGTGCACCTGATAGGACGAGCATGAAGGATGTATTTGCGTGACGAATACGCTAGTAACAAGAGGATGATCGAATCAACAGCCAGGGAATCGAATTATGATAATGCTGTTAACAATAATGTGTGGCTAATGGATGGAGGTTGGTGTGCATGAAAGAGTGTTTTAGAGGTGTGTTTCCGCCTGTGATATCCACCATTCACATTTTGTTGTGGATTTCAGCAATCATTTGTTTATTATGGTTCATGATACAAGTGAGAGCTTTGTAATTTTAAGAGCGTAGAAAAATTCTTTATTGTGCAGTAATCTGTGCTGCTGATAAGGAGTGTTTACAGCATTACTTGGCTAAAATTAGCACACACACAGGAGAAAATGTCCTAATTAAAAACATCTGTCTGGAGAATTGATTTGAATATGAAAGGAAATAATAAGCAAAAGCTGCATTTGATCAACTCTAAATCAAGTGGGATGAAATGTCTGCATTGTTTCAGCAAACCCCAGATACTAGAATTTGTACATTTCATATTAAAGTCTCTGTAATAGGCCTACATCGAAGTGACATACTTCACATTACATGCATGAGCTGACGTTTCTCATTTGGAGGAGGAGGGATGTTGGTGGTGTGACAGCTATGTGAGATGGCTGCCAAACAGCAGACAACTGTTCAGCACCACCTCGAGGTTGAGGGGAATCAACAAAAAACAAGAAATTTTAACGTCATCAGTATAGAAGTCCACATTTGTGGTTTGCACCAACTCTGACATGCAGTATGCCGTTTGATTTTTTCTCAGTTCACTCTCTCTTTTCGTAATCCTGCAGACTCAAAGCATGCTGATCCCTAGAAATGCACCTGGTATTCACTCTGGATGATTTCCAACATACACACAACTTTTCCATTAAAAGGATGTGCCATTTGAAAGACAGTGCTTGCGTGTGTGTGAAGGGAAAACACATCTGTGCTACTTTTCAACACAGCAAATATAAATATCAGCACATAGTGACACATTGTACAGTTTGTCACCGTTAACATTTGCTATTGTGAACATAAAAAAACAGATGTAACACTGCACCTTCGGGCAGGAAGTGTTCCGCGCCTCCTCCCGCTCCGTTAGTCACGTTCCCACTCTCACAGCTGTCACTCATCCTGATCAGCTGTCATGTGGCCTGAAGCTGGAGTTACTGCCACAGGTGTTGAATAAACATGCAGTGAGAGCAGCACATTTGCAAATGACCAAGTTTCATTTGCAAATTTTTTTCGAGACGCAAACAACTGTGCTGCTTTTCTTTTCACCACTTTGTTTGCTTTACATTGTTGATGTTGTTTTTGTCTTGGCTTCATGGTTTTGATGGCTGATAGCCAGAACATAACATTTTTGTTTTTTTAATCTCTAGATATGTTTTCTTTTTTTTTTTTACAAGTTCCATATGATGTTGTTATAGTGTTATTTTGTTGGCAATATTTTATTTAGAAAGTTTCTAAGAGAAGCTGCTGCACATCAGTGTGATCATCATATTGTGGTGTATTAAAACAAAGTCTTGTTGTTACCCTTCTTACGTGATTTCATGCTAAGTTCAAGCAGACAGGTGTATTTTCTTTGTGTGTTGTGGAAATAAATTCAGAGGTTTAAAGGAGATAAAATTACCTCACAGTCTGGAAAAAAAACAAACCAACAAACAAATGAACAAAAAAACAGAGAGAAACTGTGGCTCTAGGTTGGGAACCACTTCTCAAAAATAATCCTATTCGACAAAAAAATTTGCTTTTTTGCGAGGACATGCAATAATTCATTGCAAACACTGCTGTGCTGTGTAGCATTAGTCAATCTTGTACAGGTGCCCCATAAAAGTTAAATATCATGACTGTCTAAAATCTTCTTCTGTTCCCCTCCATCCACCCAGGAGACAGACTGCGGAGGAGAGAGAGGCCGAGAGGCAGCAGGCCAACCGGCTGATGCTGCAGCTTCAGCAGGAAGCTTTCCAGAAGACGTTGAGCCAGCCTCTGCAGCCGGACCCGCTCTGCCTCCACAACTCCTCCCTGTACGCCCTGCAGAACCTGCAGCCCTGGGCAGAAGACAATAAGGTGACCTCCGTCACCTCCGTGGCATCTGTAGTGTGAGCGTGTATGTATGTGTGTGTGTATGTGTGTGTGTGTGTGTGTGTGTGTGTGTGTGTGTGTAGAAAAGAAAAAAGGGAGGGAGGGACAGAGAGGCAGAGGGAGGGCCATGGCTGGGAATGAAATGTGTTTATCAAAGTGTCATCAGAAAGGACAAAAGGAGAGGAATCTCTTCAGTCTATTTCTGACGTGTCTGACGTTCAAAAACGCAGCACCATTGAGTCCATTGAGTGGACATTGTGCTTCTTCACTCATTGATCGTTACCAGCAACATGGTGGGGGAGCATGTGTAGAGAGAGACAGCTCTCTGTTACTGCCAAGACCTACAAAACACTGTAAGCGGACTTCACAGCACAGGAGCCGCACAGACATTGCTGTTTGTCAGAATTAAGCAGGTCTGCAACTGTTATCTTGAATATCTGAAGTGTTTTGAGTCATTTTCCTGCCTTACACCAAGTTTCCGCTTTCCCTTCAGCTGACGGTCTAAAAGAGAGGAGGACACTTTATCCATAAGTGCCAGGAAACAAATGGACACCTCTGTACATGCCCAACTATCAAGACTGTTCCCTCTTTTTGCCTCTGGATCCCTCACGAGGCAGCAGAGACTTTGCCACTAATGGCAAAAAAAGACCTCCTGTTTTTCGCTTTTGACTTTGTACAATGTAGTAAAATGCATGTTTCAACCCCTTTCTGTGTGCACTCGGAAGTACCATTGAAGTGAGCTGCCGTCGTGGTGGGCTGCAGTGTTCAGTGGTATTGGATTGGTGGAACTCCTGATGATGAATTCCTCATTATGTTCAATTGAAAGGTGTTTTATATTAAATGATATTGTGACTTTTTGAAAAGATGACAAACTTCTCTGTTTTTCTTTCCGTCTGGGTTCTTTTGCTCGCTGCCTGTTTCTTTCTTGTCACCATTATGAAAACCATGCAATAATACTTTATGATTTTAGTGAGCTAGTTAGCCTCGTGGGATTCAGCTGTGATTACACAGTAAAGTTTCAAACCACCCAAAGGTAAGATACCATCAGCTGCATCAGAGGGACAGGGCAATGCCTGTTTTATCTGTAAAAACTGATGACTGCAGCTCCCAGGTGTGAGCATGAAGGAGGGCGTCGCTGAAAAACTATCACACACGCTCAGCAAAACCCTCCCTGGATAAATAAAGGTTTGAAAACTGATGCCAGCTCGAATTAGAATTAGAGTCCAGGAGAAAGCGCTGCTGCCAAGTGAACATGTGAAATGCAGCTGTCAGGTTTGTGTTTATGTTTGTTTTACTCTGATTTAAAGGATGCCATGCTAAACGTTTCACCTCTCTGTCATAAATCTGCAGGCTTCAGAGGGTTTTTGCTTTCATTCTTGCAGTGTGCAAAACAGCTTTCGCAAGAGTGTGATGAGTCAGTCAACAAAAGTCATAGTTTAATTTAAAGGTTTATTTGTTTGGGGTTTTTTTCGGTTACACTCTGCTTCCACTGAATCAGCTAACACCTACGGAAGGAATGGGAATCTCAACCCGCAAACAATCACTCAAATACTTGTCACCAATGTTATCATCGTCTATCTGTTTTCCTTTTGTTCAGGTTGATTTTTTTTAGTTGAGGTGTTGACCTGGGTTAAACACGTTTTAATAAAATATCTAAAAATATGAGTGGAAACTGGGGAAAATGTCAACTCAGTGTGCACATCGGTCATAATCCTAAATGACAGTAGCATTATCTGTTTCTGATGTCAGCTCCCACACCATTTTTTGTATTGGTTTGCATTGTTGTCTAGGTGAATCTCGGCCTCATAGACACCAGACAGTCATAAACATTCGTTATCACCACATTCGCCGTATCATGCCAATGCTTATCACACAAGTCATAACAAAAACGACCTATCTAGAAGCACAGTAAACACATCATTCAGGTTCCTTGCTCGTAAATGAGCCTCCACCACCATGAAGGTCGCAGGAAATGGGCATCCATGTGCCCACCTCGTCTCCTCACAGCAGTCATTTCACTGGGCTGTGATCGTAATGTTAGCCTCTTGTTGATCTTGTTTGTGCCTGCTGCTGGCAAATACCTATCACAAGCCTTTATGACAAACTCCACAGTGAACATCTTGTGCCTTGTGTTGGGATATCAACA
>JAPZDX010000025.1:23151664-23166755 GCA_029783625.1 Naso annulatus | reverse complement strand
TCACACTGTATTAAAACATGTCAGAAAAAATGACTTTACTGCTCTGTCCCTATTCTGATTAGTCAAATTATGACAGATTTTTGGCCAGCAGTATAGTAGCAAGTCAATTAATCTAGCTTTATAAGCTGGCAGCTCGAAATATGAGTATGTGATTTTTTTTTTTCTTTCTTTACAGAGAACGATTAGGCTAAATCAAAAAGTGAGCATGAAAGGTTTTATTCCAAAAGGTCAACCTTAATAGATCGAATTATGAGTTTTAAACAATGCAGGTCTTCCACAATTATTCAAATCAAATTGTTATGATTGAAATGTTCCTGAATTTGGTCATGTCGCACAAGATGAGACCGATCTCGTGTGTTGCCACAACAAGGGCACAACAGACCAGTTTCACCTGAGGAAGTGTTTCTCAGACAGCACGGTAATGAGATAAACATGAGCCTGACAGCTTTCGCCTTTGAACACTCACTCAGTACTTCTCACCCCTAACATGAAGGTAATAACTTGAAATCAAAGTCATTATCAAATTATGTGGGTGAGCGCGGGTCACACTCTTGGTGGGCTTCAACATCCTTTTGATTCCTGAGCATCACCTTTGAAAAGCTGCTTTTAAGCCGATTTTTAATTTACTTTGGGCCTTTTGTGTCTTAATGAGACCTTTAAACTGCCATTTCTTCAAGGGTTCAAGATGCATTCTAAGCAGCAGGGCAGCTTGGTGTTTCTAATCATTGTAAAATAATCGCACAGTTTGTGTGAACGAGTCAAACGTTCTGGCCAGATTTTTGAGTCTCTCAGCAATTTTGTGCCACATTACAAACAACCAGACCCTTAATTTGGTAATTATGGCAATCCAAGAAAACAATTATGGGGTCTTTCAATTCAGGGAGGAAAAGACACTAAAGAGCTGACAAAAAACCACTGACATCATTTTACTTCCAAAACTTTCGCCACCAGTCCGCCCAGTTCTGACGGCTTATTATGTCATTAGGGCGCTCACATTGTTCAGCAAAAGTCTAAGAACAGAAACAAGCCTTTTTGATTACCTCTGCTCGTCCAAGGGACTTGACATTTATCTGTCGAACGCTGGCCAAAAACTTGCACACATGGGGTCTGTCGGCTGATTGTTATTCATTTGCAGCACTGTGACACGTTTTGGCAGTTTCTCTGCACTGAGCAACGGCCAAAGAACCCATCCAAGCAAGAATAGTTTAGTGATGTCTTCAAAATGCATGTAGTCACAAAGTTATTCCACGTGTTAGCAACAAGAAAGCCCATACTTCTGTTTATGTTTTTAGACAACTCTGGACTCCCCGCTGGATGAGATGGAGCAAATCATCATTAATGTCAAACAGGCGACTGAAGTCAGTGGAAATATTAATACGTTCTGCATGTACCGTGGTGCTCACAGATGATTTGTTGAAGAGGGACGCTTTAATTTTCGCCCTGCGCTCCCACCGCCTCTCCCCCAAAGAGCGCCCACACCCAGATTCTCTGGCCTCTTCCCTTCAAGGCAAATCCTAAATGGCCCCTAATGACTCCATGCAAACAAAGTGTGATGGAGGACAAATTACTGAAACACTTCCTGCTTTTTTTCCTCCTCCCTCTCCTTCAGGTGATACTTGAAAGGTCTCCGAGGTAGCCGGCGAGCTGCGCCCTCCCTCCTCTGGCTCCTCTCTCTGTCACCCTCTGCAATGTCAAGGTGTCGCGACCCCGTTACGACCCGAACCCGCGTTAGCTGTTGGACTTCAGTAGCCTGCAGAAGGGCATGGCCCGCAGCGTGAAAAGGGTTGTGAGTGTGTGTTTGCAGAGGTGGGGGGGTGGGGTCAGCATATACTAATGGGGTGAGGCTGATCTCAGTGAGATGAGAGGAAGAGGGCCGTCCCCGTTTAGGTCTCACACGCTTGTCGGCCTGTGACTTCTAGTTAAAAAAAAGGCTTCTGGGTGGCTTATATGAGTCACTGGTCACCCCTCTGCATCAATCGCCTCACCTTGAGAATTGAATGGAACACATATGCCCCCACTTTCCTCCCAACACACACCACAACTGCCCACCCCTCCTTCACGGCCCTGGCACCCCTCCATCCCTTTAAGTCAATATGTCCGTGTCAGAGATGAAAGTGCAAAGTGGGAGGGACGCGGAGGGGGTCCTGACACTAATGTAGTACATTGGGCTTCACTTACTGATCTGCCAAGTTCTTTTGTCAAGCCCTAAATGCCTGCTAGGGCCCTTTGAACCGCTGAGCGCTCGCCCGCCCTCAGATGCCTCCTCCTTCAGCTTCAATGAGATATCCTCGGTGACATTCCCACAGTCCCGTCCCTGCGGACAGACACGCATTGCTGCACGGACGCGGCGAAGGTTCAAATTCAAAGGCTTGAAAGGAGTCTGTGAGTCGTGTAAATAACATCATTCGCCACTTTGCAGCTCTTGACTTAAAAGTTCAATTCCTTGTCACCAGAAATGAGATGGTATTGGCAATCGTTGCTGCAGAGGATCATTTCAGGCACCATCTAAATCTGTGGTTTGGAGGCACTTTCATTGGCTGCCAAGCACAGCAAGCCAGGTAAACTAAGACCTTTAACTTGCTTGCTTGTTTTTCTCACTGCCTCGCTCTTGTCAGCTAATCTCTGTGGGTAACCTTATCCCAACTCTTGAGTGGCTGCCCCCCCCCCTCCCCCTTCCAGCCTCAGAAACTGGACTGTGGGACAGCTCTCCCCATTCATAAAGCTCACTCTTGTTATGCTCGACCAGCAGCAGGCTGCATTGCATTGACTCTTGCTGTTTTATCTCTTTTCTCAGTACTTTTTCAACTAGTGTCAGCAGGCAAATTGAAGGAACGCCATCTCTTGTGAGTGATAGTGTGAAAATGCATTTAGCAATGCACATCTGTCTTTCAATTTAAAGGGCTAGTTCACCCAAATTGAATTTTAAAAAAATAAAATAAAAAATACTTTGGAGAGTATCTCCCCGTGGACATTGGGTTGATTTAAGGTACTCGGGTTCTGATCATTTTTGCAACCATTACAAAGGAGGTGAATGCAGCTTACTTCGTGGTGCTCAAAGCATCAAAAAATGTTTAGATTTCAGAAATTCAAAAGAAAAAACTGTGTCCCACGAAGTAGAATGACCTCTCTGATGACTTTGCTTTCTTTTTTTCCTACATATTAGTTTACATTTCCAGAATAAACTGGACAATCTGACTGGATGGCAGAGCCATCCACAACTTGGCTCCTAAACTCTCAAGACATACAAAATGTTAAAAAGTCCAGTTATAAAATGGGGATATTCCCTTTCGCCACGAGCACAGATATGTTTCCTCCTCCTTGTGACTCACAGGTGGCCACATCCAAGCCTGCTGCTGCTGCTCTCTCTTCTCTCTTCTCTCTGTTGTGGATTTACAGTCATGCTCCGAGAAGTTTGTCACAAACATGTGCTTGAGAGGCGATGAGTGACTCCACAGTGCTGGCTCTGTCACAGTCAGTGTGGTAATTGCTGTTTATCATCCTGCCTTCTTTAAATCATTTGTCAGGAGCCTTTATCTTTATCGGCCGTGAGCTACAGCTAATGTAAGCCTTATTTGATCAAACAGACCTAAAGCCTTGTATTTGTAGAGAAATCATCAAACTATCTATCTGTGTAATTACTATTTGCTTATTTTTGCTGTTATTCCCCTCCCTCAGGCAGACAAGGCTAAATTAGTCATGCTTTAAATGACATTACACATCAGTTGTGTTACAGGGATTATTAGAGTGTACTGTGGTTGACAGGATCAAACCTTCATGTTCGGCAGACAGCCATGAATCACGGGCTAAACCCACATCAACCCGCCTTATACACATTTGTACTTACAGACAACACAAATGATTCTGGGAATTAACTTGTCATTATAAATCATTCACACTTTGAAATAAAAGCCACAGATTCTTATTTTTCCCGGATGAATACATGAGTTTTGTTTATTTCGCTGCCTGTTTGTTCTGTGTTGATCAGCAGCTGGAGCTCTAAGTCAAACACTTTTCATTTCCCACTAAACGTCACTGCAGGAGGCCCTTTGAAATCTCCAACATGGGAAGTTATGTATGTAATCATTTAGGATCATTTTGAATATCAATGGCGCAGGAATGCCGAGGATCCAGTTTTAATGGGACAATAAAGGCGAACCACAAAGGTTTTCTTTTTTTTTTTTTTAACGGCAGCAGGGATGTGGGCTCACTTTACTGCTGCCAGCTCGTAAACAGATTCACACCTCTCTTTCATTTAAATTCGGGGTAAGTTATAGCACATTATTGAAAAAAATCGAGGTCGACAGCAACCTGCATTTGAATGCTGTCTGGGAGAGCCGAGGCCAATCCACAAACCAGGAGCGGTTTATAAGGCGCAAATAACAGAGAAATTGGCGCAGTTTCTGTCGCTAACACAGCAACTGTTTATTTTCACAGACGGAAATAAAATAAGTAATGATAGTATCCGTATTATTGGGCCTGTTACGATATTAGCATTTATACTTTTAAGAAATAAAAGCTAGAATTAAAATATCTTTTCAAATAAAAGTTGAGCAAAATAAAAACTCGATCTAAACAAAAAAAAAAAAAGAAAAAAGAAAAGTTTATATCACCACATGCCTGTAACAAGACTTACATCCATTGTCTTGCCTATATCAAAATGCCAATTAAGTATTTGGTCTAATTTACATTGGCGATATTCTAATTAAAACAAATAAATAAACAAACCAAAAAGCACTTCATCTCCTCGCTCTTGTTCTCCTCTGCGCAGCGCTTTGCCCACCGAGAGGAAAAAACCCTCTCCAAGCTGATGGTCTCTGTAAGATTACCCTATCAGGTGCAAACCGCTGACATGTTTCCACCCACTAACAACAAAAAAGCCTCTCTGTGCCCAAATCTGAAGCCGCAGACGCACAAACACCACTGACAGGCACTGCTGCGCCATCATCAGCCCCCAAACCTCTCCAGGGATCCGCTGCTGCTGCCGCCGCTGCGATTTCCACTCAACTTTTCCCGAAAAACAAAACTTTTTGTACGCCTGGATAAGTTTTCTTTGCGCACTTTTAGCGACTTGTTTTTTTAGGTGGAAGGGCGTTATATTATCCACCGCTTTTCGTTTTTTTTCTCCCGCAGCACTTGGCAGAATAAAATGACCCATGCAAGGTGTAGAAATCCCCTGCAGGTACGGACGGAGTTGAGGAGCTTGTGATCTGTGGAGCGGCAGGGTTGGGATTGTGGGGAGACCTGGCATTAGGTGCGCAAAACTCGGAGGATATTTTTTTAAAGCGAGGAGATTTTTGGAGAGGTAGAATTCTGAATCATTTCCACGCTTAGCGCCGATTTACGGAGTCGTTGCGGGATTTCGGGGAGCGGAGGAGACTGAGCTGAAAGAAAAAAAAATCTTTTGGATAATCCCTCCAACAAGGAAGCACCTAATGTTGCACCCCGTGACTCTGCTGCTGCTCTCCAGTGATCTATCCTTACACTGGGATTCAATTTCCTACTTAACCACGGAGCTGTGTGCGTAAAGGACGCGCAGGGGAGCGAAAGCAAGAGAGAGGGGGGCGATATCGCCAACCTTTCCCGGGGCTCTAAATCTGTGGAAGCAGGTGTATTTCAGGTGTATTTCTGCAAGTCAAGATGTCTCTGCTGCCTTCGAGGTTCATATACGTGTAAGTGTTCCACATCTCCTTTTGCCTTTTGCACACTATAATCACGCATTCTTACCAATAGAAGTCGCCAAAAAGCTTCATATTTGCGCATTGCTTTCATTCATGTAGACTGCGTTTATTTCTTCATGTAATTGCCTGTGTGATTCACTCCCCTCCTCTCTTCTCTCTCCCTCTCTCTCCACGTAGGTGTTTACATTTTCTGGTACTCTATTTCCAGCTACAGGTACGTCCACTCCCACGGTCAACTCCTTTTCTGTGTGCATGTGTTTGCACGTCGCTGTGCACGTTTTAATGTGAATAATGCTGATGGAAGACTATTGTGAGGGTGGTCACTATGATATTAAACTCAGAATTTATTTGCATAACTTAACTAACAATAACTTAGCGTAAATTAATCTTTATTAGGAGACTGACGTAAAAATAAATGGACCATTTTAGGCTAAAAGCATGTGAAATGTGTAAAAAAAATAAATTCAAGCGATGATATTTCAGTAAAATTAATATACAAAGAGACAGCTATTATTGCAATATAATAAATCTCCAAAAAGTTTCCCTAAATGTGCGAAAAAGTAACCAAACTTAATACTGAACCACGTTAAGTCATTATCAGTGCATCAATATTAAAGTAGCAGCATCGCGATTCAAATGAGATTTTTTGGGGGGAAAAATATATATATATATCGGCACTAAATATCATATAAAATAGCTAATGGAGAAAGAAAGCTATCAATCATGCGGAATTTTATTCAAACGTGTCATCTTTTGTATCTTGAGTTCAAGTAGCAGTTTCAGTGTTTTACAACAGAATTGTGTAATAAATATTTTGATCCCTGCGGTGAAAAGTTACTCTGTGAACAGATGGCTCGTTTGGAGCTTGTTGCCTCAGTTTTTTTCTTTCTTTTAAAAAAAAATTATTAGTTGCGTCTCACTTTGAACAGTAATGATTTGCAGGCATCCGCTCACCTAATTGCGCGCCGTGATTCTAAGAGCACGCGCTCCTAGCTAATAAACCTATCTGATCAGTTTATAGGTATGACGTGTTGGATCATAATAATCCACGTGTTGTTGTTTTAAATAAATTTCTTGTTGTTATAATCTCAAATATTAAAGCAGGATAAAATGGTGAAAAAAAGTCTTCAAGTCTGAGATGCATTTTAATTCTGGTCACATACTAGTTGTAATTAAAAAAATATATATATATCTTTAACAGATATAAACCTACATAAAAGATTTTTTACTTTTGTCAGAGAGAAATGAATAATACCATGAAGAGTTAACGTCTGACCTTTCAGGCCCAAAAAACACCCCCCTCTAGGATGGAAACTGTTTGTAAAATTAATTTTATTGGTTGCACAATCCTAGTTGTTTTCATCGAGTGCTGCTACAACCAGTCAGGAAGCCATGAGCTCTGAGAGACAAAATAACAGGTTTAACTCCTGGAGTAATTTTCTGATCCAGAAGTTTTTAATAAAATTCTCCCAGAGACGAAATAAAAAACCCCAAAGTAGAAAGTGCAGCGTTGTGTCAGTTTATGTGCTCTAATTATTCCAACAGTGCTGCTGCAAACAAAACTACAGTTTCAGCTGACCACTTCTCACATTTAAGTTCATGCAAAATGTGGCTCCAAACATATGAGGTGGACAGAGGAATGATACTTTATATTTTGCTGTTTTGTATGATTTGCATGTTTGTTGTGGATTAGAGAAATAATCCGATGAAATAAACAGATTTATCAAGTAACAGAAATGCATTGTGGCTCTCTGGGTGCTTTCAGGCTAATGGTCAAACTGAAGAAAAAAAAACAAACAGGAATTGTCCTTTAACGCCCCCCTGTCACTTTGCCTTTGTATGATTTTGGCCCATTCTGCTCGTCAGCATTGCAACGTGCAGTTAATGGCTCTAACATGTCATTCTGTGGTTTTGATTTCATGAGGAAAAACAACAGAAGCAGCCACAGTTGGAAGTAAACTTTGAGTGCACTGCCAACATGTGAGAGTGTGTGTGACCTTGTGTGTGTGTGCGTGTGTCAAGCAGATAGCAAGGTGTATCGTGGATGGCAAATAGAAGCTAAGCTTCCTGAGTAAAGATGAGCGCCAGACTTTTGAAGTTTCAACCATATCCGTTTTCATGCTGTGTCTTTGAAGAAAGGAGACAGCCGGATAAAAAAAAAAAAAATCTGTTGTCGCTGGTGTTCACCTCAGCCATGTGCTTAGGCTTGCCTTTCCCTTGACTCAAAAAGCGACTGTCTACCAAGCACACCTCCGTGTTTGTTTAGAGATGGGGAGATTTGGGATAAATCCCGGAGCAGCCCAGTTATGCCGAGCTTTGTTGTGTGTTCGCTTTCCTTTCTTTGAGGTTCAGTTTGAGAGAGAGTTGACAACAGATGATGCTGAAGATTTCTGATGCATCATTTGAAAACACATTTGGGTGTAGTTGAGGATCAACACTTTGCTGTTGCATGACTGTTTGATGTGAAAACAGCAGGCATTTAGAGGAAATCCATCCTTGGTTCCACACTTAGTATGAGTGTTATTTGAAGTGCAGAGATCACTTATCAGTCATGCAATTTGAGCGGTTCGGTGACGTCTTGTAACTTGGATGAAAAGTTTTTTTCTTTGTTTGTGTTGTGGTTTCAGCTACTGCTGCTTGTGCTAACTGCTCAGCTTCAAATGTCCTGCTTTCTAGAGTTGTAGATTTTTCTCAGTTGGGAGCAGAAATTAAAGAGAAAAAAGCTCAATTGTTGTTATAGTTCTTTGGTCTCCAATAACAAAGCTTTTTAAAGTCCCTTTAACTTTACTTTACTAAAGCAAATGCAGTTTTACACATTTCGCCTGCAAGCATTTCAGAGGTAACACAGGTATTGATTAGGGATGCCATGTTATAAAGGTATTGATAACTGTGATGAACTGAAAAAAACCTGAAAAATTTTAAATATCGTTATCATGTTAGCAATGCAGTACCTCTCAAATCATTTCCGTTTCTTTCTTTTCTTTTCTTTTTTTTTTGCTTTGTCAAAGTAGTTGCTAATTATGTGCGTTAATTCTGATTTCCATCCAACATAAAATGGTAAAATTCATTATATGTACTTGTTTCTTCTGTGCCATTT
The DNA here is from genome assembly GCA_029783625.1 of Naso annulatus. NCBI lineage: Eukaryota > Metazoa > Chordata > Actinopteri > Acanthuriformes > Acanthuridae > Naso > Naso annulatus. The sequence goes on along the minus strand of JAPZDX010000025.1, from coordinate 23,157,980 downwards.
TCACAGTGATTACAGACTCTCTCTGTATCTTCCCACAGTTTTATTTTGGGTGTATTTTATTTGATATATAAGACATAAAACAAGCAATAAACAAAGTTAAAGTTGAATTTAACTGATAGCATTTTGTTTTTTTTGTTTGTTTTTTAAATATGTATCGCAATTACATCATTATCGTGATTTTATGTGGGCAACAATCACTGTATCGTGCAAATCTGATATCATGACAGCTGTAGTTTGGATGATGAAAAATCTTTATCAAGGCTTGAATAAGTTGTATTGGTTTATCATTTCCCAGATCTGACGTAAATGTGCCTCTTCATGAAGTCTGTTTGAGTGTGACTGGTGTCAGATTAGGGTTAGAGTTACTGGTTATAATTCATATTGTTACAATATGTTGTTGACTGTTGTTAAAGCAGATAAAAGATATCAGAGGACTGTTACGTAGATGTAGTGGCTGTGGAGTTGCTGTCTGGAGGTTGTGTTGCATGCTGGAATATTTGGAAAACATTTGTCAAGATAACAACAACAAAAAAAAGGAACTGGGTTGAAATCCATGGAAGAGAAACAAGCCAAGCCACAGCAAATTTAAATATCTAATATATAATCTATAAAAGAGCAAAGTTTTGATACCTTGGAGCCAATACTGACACCATGAATTTGTTGCAACAGTAGATGATGCATTTTGTTCTCCAGCCTCTCATTTTCTGCACTGCCTGATGCCAAAAGTTACAGTATGGGCGTGTTTCCTAAATGTCAAGATACAGAAGCTGCTTCCCAGTTCGGGGGCTGGATCCTCCGAGGTCCGCATTTCTAGACCGAATACGTCATAATGAGCCAAGTCCTTCCTATACTTAAAACTCGCCCAACTGTGGCCAAATGCTGTCTGATGCTGCATCTTACAATCTGTTGGGTGAAGTCCCTTTGAGAAACTTGACAGTTTGGACGTTAGAAGCTGATAAAGTCACCATCAGTTTTGGTTTCTGGCTGGTTTAACAGTCAGTCTTAAGGGATGGAACAGTGTATTATCGCCCTATCTTCATGAACAGTGTTCTTGAAAGAATTAAAGAATTAAGAGCCTGCATTGGGGAACAACTTGTGTGACAGCTGGTTCATGAGAGACATGTTAGCAGCCTCAGTAAGACTTGCGGAAGTTGTTTATTTTTCTTCTTTGACTTTTGTATTTGTTCTTCCGACGCCAAAATTTCCCATCATGTTTGCTACATGTCATTAATTTACTGAAGGTAGAATAACAAGGATTCAGGGTATGTATTGTAATGTGTATATAATTAGCCACCTGAGAACAGCCACATAAAAAGCCATTACTGTGCAATTACCACACCATACAGCTGGTGAAATGGGATCTTGGCGTGAAGTGAGATTCCAGGGCTTCTGAAAGTATACGTTTCCTTTCCTCTTCCACATGTCGGGTGACACAGTTGCTGTCGAAGTTGACGATTTCCTCTGTTTTTATGTCGGGTCAAAGGTGACTAGTAAACAGCCGGCTAGTGAATTCTGAGAGGTGGATTTGCATGATGTGATCCAAAAGTCCTCCTACAAGTGTTTTGTGGTTCAAGATGTCTCTTGCCATCTTTCAGTCTCTCGGTCATGCCTTCCGCCTGCTGCGCTTCCTAATTTATGGACTGTACTTGGCCTGCAGGCAGATATTTGTTTGATGATAGTGCAACAGGTCTGGATGCTTCAGGTGTATAATTGCTAGTGGCTCGCTTGCTTGTGGGAATTGAGTAGAGGTTTCTCAATATCGCTCGGGGCGCATAGTATCCCGCTGTCTCAATGCAAAGCAACAGACGGTTGGTCTCTGGGCTTTGCACTTGTTCCACTCAAGTGGTGATTTCATCAACACATCTTGAGACATAATTATCAGCTTGTAAATGTGATGCATGTTAAATGTGCTTGTTGGAAGTGAAAAGAGAGACATTAAAATGCAGCAGCTACAGTTTCCCAGTTTGTATCTCAGTTTTTAGCCCCCAAAGCACCATTTTTTGGTCATAGGACCCATAAAAGTAACAGCACATATTACAATCAACACCTATGTTATGACAGTGTTTTCGCCTCTTTTATGTGTTTCTTTATCCTCCGTTTCCTCATCTCACACCTCTGTGCAGGAGTCCCAGCAGAGCTCTGCCGATTTCAGGTTTTACATCGAGAACCACACGAGGAACCCGGACGACCTGAGCCGAAAGCAGGTCCGGATCTATCAGCTCTACAGCAGAACCACGGGGAAACACGTCCAGATCTTGGGGAAGAAAATCAACGCCAACGGAGATGATGGGGGCAAGTATGGTATGGGAGAACTCCTGTGCATCTCACCTGACACTTGAGCGACTTTGATATAACAGTACGAGAAATCACCAACACTTACCACGCAGATTTTGGTGCCTCTTAGGATTTTATTAAGCTCCTTTTTACCGCCCTTTGTTTGGAGGTGGTTTTCCAAACTCTGTCTTTGGTTTGGGCAGAGTGGATGGCAGATGAAACTTTTGAAGGCCATCAAACACTGGTTTGAGTGGCTGCAAACATTATGAAATGACTGACCTTGCATTGGACATTTGTTGCGGCATTTGGGTATCAAGAGCACGTCCTTTGTCTTAACTTGATAGATTTATGGGCCAAAGGGGCAAACTTCCACCTTAGGGCCTCATAGGGAGCAAAAGTGACTTACCATTACCATTGGATTTTATGTTTTTTAAATGAGCTTTTAAGCTCATGCAGCTTGCAATCTCAACTCATCATTGTTGTGTCGTTGGGTTGAACCATTTGATCATGGAATGTTGTTACTCATGAGAAATAGGGCCGTGACATCCATGTTCAGAAATGCAACTTTGTGTAATCTTAGAATTGTACTGTACTTGAGCTTGAAAGGGCAAAAGAGAGTAATATTTTTTTTTACTATACAGTGGATTTCAATTGGCTTTGTCACATTTAATGTTGGATATGGGCACCCAGGGTGATTTGGTTTAGTCTAGCCACGTGAGACTTAAAAATGGTAGGCATTAAGCATAAACAGGACAAAAAAACATGAGACAGATTTAGTTTATTTGTTTATTTAAGCATTTTAAGATTAAATTTTATGCTTCTTTCATCCTTAAATATATTCTCCTTGCTTCCTGGGTGGACTTGTTCGCGTATTGAAATCAAAAGAAATGTGGGGGATGAGAAAATTGATGGTCAGTAAAGCTCTCTTTGATGCTGTGGCAAAAACATACGGCAACAGGACTTGTGTTGTGCTTTCCTGCAGATATTTTGCTCATAACAGCTGACTCACGGCTCGAAAATTGCAGGTCTTGAATGCCTCTAAGTGAGTGTGTTCAGTCACAGATGCGCCGAGGCGAAGTTTCCTCACTGCTTGTTAGAGCTTGAGTGGAAGCAGATCCAATTTTTCCCATGAGGCTTTGCCAATTCTACCCTCCGCCCCTCCTCCTCTTTCTTCTCCTCCTTCCCATCCAGCTGCAGTACCTGGCACCTGTGAACTCCTTTGCACTCACTAATAATGCTCAGCAAGATACTCTCTTTGCTCTAATCCGCTCTCAGTCACTGCAGCTTCATGGTGGAGGGCCACAAACCACCACAGAAGAAATATGTTGCTTCGATGTAGAGCTTTATGACCGCCAAGTCCATATCAGTGCAGCCAAAGTGCAGGTGTCATCATTCTTTTTAGGGAATTAGTGCAGCATATTCATTACTTTAAAGAGACTAGAACAATCCCTTACCAGAACAATCCATTGTGAATGAATCCTGTTAGCCGTTCAGAGCGAGGCTTTTAAACTGATAAGTGCTACAATGTGGATTTAAGGCAGAAGTTTTTAGCTTTTTTGACATAAATCAAAAGGTTCTTATTCCCAGGGGGCTAAATACAGAGGCTTTGTCACAGCCCTCGGCATCTCATACAGTACTCTTCAGGGTCTGTATAGAAGCGGGCTTTCAATACACTCCCATTTAAATTCATACATTTCAAGATCAGATCCTCATAGCAACTTACACCTGAAGTGGACAAGAGGACAGAGCATAACGCCCACAAAAGGGTGGAGGTGAATGTAGAGCAGTGCGGTGCACTCAGGACTTTTGTCCATGAAACTGGAGTTCAGTCTGCAAAACCAAATGTGTGAAACCAATTACCTTCTCCTAAATCTGACCAAGTAGTTTTAGAACATCACCTACATACCTAAAAGTCTTTCTTTCAAGAAGGTTTTGCATGTCACACACACATAAAAGGGTATCTTGTTGGTCTCTCTTAGATGTAGATCATTGTTTCAAAGAAGCATCCATTGAAACCAAGGAAGTCCCTGTAAATGGGATTTTATGTCAAAGTATTGATCAGTAATTGCAAAATTTCTGTCAGATTTTCCTTTTTTACCATTTGTGAGCCACCAGCATGACTGCCAATGGATTCTTGAGACACCAGCCGTATTTAGTTTGGTTGAAACGAACTTGAGTGCATTTCCCCCATCTGGTGTGGTTCATTTGTGCAGGTGTGAATGCTGCAGGTGAACTCGGTGCGCACCAGAAGTGGACCAAACAAGCGTACCAACACCTTGTTGAAGAGGTGGTCTTGGTACACTTCCAAACGGACTCTGGTGTGGTTCGTTTTTGGTGAGAACATTATCCGACCTTGGTCCGCGCTAACTGCAGAAAGCACTGTGCGTTTTTGGACTATCCCAGCTCCCGTAGGAAGCTGGATGCATTATGGAATGAGGACGCATGTCCCCTGTCACAACAACAACAACACGCCAGCATGAGTAACACGGACAAGCATGGAGAGTGAAACAATGTTATATCTAATGACCAACGCCAAAATCAACCCCACAGTTGCCTCTGCGTTGTGAAATTAATTGTAGCGGGTGCTTTGTCTGCCCGGCTCTGTTTACATGTGCGGAGTTTGCCCACATGGCAGTTCTGACCGTTCGGAGAGCAGTTCAGGATCTATGGTTGTGCTCCCACCCTAGTCACATTCTACCCATGAGTGAATTTTTTTTCTTTGTAACTTTATAAGCCAAGCCTTGAATACATAATATACAAAGTGTCACAGAGGCCACTGACTGTCTCAAAGTTACTTGCTTGTGAATGCTGTTCTGATGAAATGAATTACATTTATGTTAAATGACTGTCAGCACAGGGAAGTTTGAAAAACTCCTGCCTTCAGAGGGATTATAACTGATTATTAAAGTGTCCCATTCATAACAGATTTAAAGTTTGGACTGGGTCACTGATTAATATCTTACAGTTTTATTTGAGTATTCGGTCTAGGCTTCATACTTGCGGCTGAATTTTGGGCCTTCATGCAAAACTAGCGAGTGAGAAGGCCATGGTTTTGTCAGTGACTACTAATTTGTCTTGCAGAGGGAAAATATCCAGTAAGAAGAACAAACAGAAGCACCTCAAAACAAGAGAAGTAATAACTTGTACCTTCCTTCAAACTCACCTTTTAGACAGGTTGCCTTCTTCACACTTTCCTCCAAAGGTTGGATTTTAGGGTGGGGGTGGAGGAGGAGGGGAGTTACTTCTGCCCTCAAGCCCATCCCAACCCCTTCGCCTATTCTTCCTCTGCTCCCTTGAGCGCTACTGAATGGCCCTGTGTGTTAAACAAATGGATCATCTTAACTTTTTGATTGAGTGAGCACAGACTAAAGGGAACTTGAAACCTAATCCTGAGGGGCACATAACCGCTCCACAAATGTTTGGCAGATCTCTTTGCTGGTCGAGGGGCGAGCAGAGACAAAGGTGACCTCGCAGGGGTTGACATTTAGTTTTAGGGTTGGGGGTGGGGGTAAAAGAGCTGCCGGGATGCGTCTCGAGAGTGGATTACTGCTGTGTGTCAGGTTGAAGTGACATTGGAGCATTTATGGTGATGTGTAAATAAAGTTATACCCACGATGATTTGCTCTGGAGACCCATTGTCCATCTCTTTTGACCTTTTTCGTTTGGTGGAAAACTGGCTAAAATATTGCAATTTCTCACATTCAAAGAAAAGAAAAATACTCATGCAATACTTGCAGTGTGTGTTGATCAGTTTATTTGCACAGCCTAAAAATTCCCATTTTATATGGTGGATCTTGATCTGGATCTTACAGTTGTGATTTCCAACAATCAAGCTGAATTGTTTTCTGGAATCCTTGAACTGATCAAAGGGAGTTTAACATTTGGTACAACTAATACTGGCAATTGATTGTTTTGTGGTAGATTATATGCTGAAAAATGACAACATACTCATAAAATATTTACTCCGCAGCCTGATATACTGTAAATTGTTTCATCAATGCACATTGTCGGCTAAATATCTAAATAGTCTTGATAAGATTCT
>JAPZDX010000025.1:23109369-23122316 GCA_029783625.1 Naso annulatus | reverse complement strand
TGAGGATTGAACACTTCCAGCCCTCGATTCACCCAGACCGTACAGTACTGTGCAGGTCCATGCTGAGCAGGGAGGAAGGAATACGTGTGTGTGTGTGTTGAGGGGTGGGGGTTGGCGTGTGGGGGGGCTGCATATCTTTACACCCCCTCACATTGTCTTCCCCTGCAGTGTGTTTCTCAGATCTTTATATTCCATCAGCAGTCAGATCTGGGACGTCAATGCACTCGCATTCTGACATTAAGGCATCGAGGGGTGTAATTCCAATTTGTTTCAAAGGAACTATTAATTTGCCCATTTCAAGGCCAGGCAGGAGGGAAGCCCTGTAAGACTGCTGAACCGTGAAAGACATTATCTGGAGGCCCCAGATTTTGGTGAATAGACATGTAGAATTGATGACGGTAGGCGTCGGCGCCTGCAGACGTTTGAGCCGGGCTCCCTGCGGTCGAGCTCCCAGCATGCCATCTGAGAGCGATGTCATTAGGCGTATGATAACAGCGATGGGCACATTAATGACAGAGTGGCCCACTCTGCCACCCAGTGCCCCACCAATCTCCCATTTACACCCGCAGCATACTAAACAGCTCCTGATGAAAAGAACAATACGCAGAGTGGGAGCTGTGCTTAACAACCAGCTCTCACAGCCACAGAGGAAACACTGCTCGCTTTGTTGTGTCCTCACAGCCACATTACATTCTCACCATCACTGAACCCTGCCCATGATGCTGATGAAGTAGAAACACATCTGTTTGCTACACATTCTGTTCCTGTGTCGGCTTTGCATTCACTGTAACATCACCGACTGTTTCCAAGCCCAGTTATCAACTGAACTTAAATGCAGTAGTATGTAAGCTATAGTGGAAAAATTAATTAAGTTAATACCACTGTTGTTATTTAGAATTCATCAGTGTCACTGCATGGTTTTACTAATGCAGCATCAGACTCTCAGTCATTTTAGGTTCACAGGTTTGTAGCTTTGACTTCTTGTTTTTGTGCCGATGACTGAACCAGGAAAGTTTCTGGTGAATTAAAGCCACAGAGCTGCTCCATCATGCTGGGCAGCGTTTTCAATTCCTAGAAGCAAAATGAAATGAAAGCCTACTAGATGCTTCTTTGTTAATTATACCCTACACCACAAAAGTGTTGATTGGAACAAACAACATATTGTTAAGGTTGCTGATCTGATAGCTTAAATATCTTTGTCCTGAAAAGTGCAGGATGAAATTCATTTGATCAGGGGGGTTTGTCTGTTTTAACGTTTTGGGTTGAACTCTAAATGAAAAGTCGGAATTTTATATCCTTATTTTCTTAGTATCATTTTACATTAAGTCTACCCTTGTAAAGGATTATAAATGGTTTAAAAATGAGGTCATAAATACCTTTTGAGTCATTAATAAACACACATTATAGCAATTGATTATAAGTGGTTTATAAATTAGGTTATTAATTAGGTTATAAATACCTTATAAGTCATTAATAAACAAATAAGTTTTAGCAATTAGTTATAAATGGTTTATAAATACCTTGTAAGTCATTAATAAACAATTAGAAACAAGTTACAGAAATTGGTTATAAATGGTTTATAAATTAGGTCATAAATTAGGTTATAAATACCTAATAAGTCATTTATAATCAGTTATAAACAAGTTGGGATATTTGTTGTACACTAATAGAATTGTTTTTGAATGGAAGTGCCCTGTCTTATTAGAAAGGTTAATTAAGAAATAAACAAGTAATTACCTCCTCCCATAAAGTTGTATTTTGTGATGCTTCGTGTTGGTTGGTATGTTCTTTAGGACAGTATTCCAGATGTGGCACAGTTGGCAGACATCCTTTACTTGGTGTACTACTCACTCATTCATGGTCCCACTGTCAGACATCTGTGCCCAGCCTAAACCGTCCTTAGTATCTGTTGTTCACTGAGTCGATTCTCTACCCATCAAATCTTGACTTTCTTCACATCTCATTTTTATGACCATTTTCTAATGAGTTACTGACATTTAAAACTGGCATGAGGTATCCTTTTTGTGTTATGTTATTATTTATAAATGACTTTTAAGGTATTTCTAACCTAATTAATAACCTAATTTATTAACCATTTATAACCCTTTGTAAGGATATACTTAATTTTGGAACTTGGATATGTTTCCCTGTTTGTGTGTGAGTGTGTGATTTATGGGGACAACTATTTTGGAAGTTGGTCCAGTATTGAGGGAGGCTGACGCATCCAAAAAATGAGATTGTATCAGGATTGAGTGGGATTCTTGGGGGTGAATGTCTGTGGTCAAAATTCGTCCACTAAAGCGCTTGTTTTTTGCCACTGACTGGCTCAGGTTGATAGTGTAAGTCTTGTAAGACAACGGGATGCAAAACATTTCTTTTACCCTTCACCTGTTCCAGGTTGTGTCGTTCTGAAGTGTCGTTTGTGTGGGAAGGTAATCGAACAGCTTTGACTGAAAGCAGATCTTTGCAGAGCTGGTTGTTTTGGAGCACAGCTGGGCTGGATATTTTCCTGACTTAAAGCGTGGATGATTTTTCTGGCCGCCTTTGAGCCCGAGTATACGGATCAGGAACTTTACAATTTGATGCGTGGACAACCAAACTTCAGAGCGAGATGAGGAGTAAGAGAAATACTTTGTACAAAGTTGCAAGAGACTTGGTCAGTAGTGAAAACAAGCATTTTTAGTGGACAAGCTTTGGCGGCGCACTCAAAAACATGGGGAAATAGGGCCCAGGTTGATAAAATGCCGAAGTTTTTCTTTATTCCACACCAGAGGTACAGACAAACCAATCTGGTCTTACTTCCAGTTCATCACATGGAGAAGTTTGGTCAAGACCCCTTGGTGTCAGGTTATTCTTACACCCCAGGTTTATGCCTCATGTTAAAGTCAAAAATGAAACCAAAATCAACAATCTCTCTGCAAAGTCTGTCACCTAAATTTCACCAAACTGCGACCATTTCACAATGTTAAACCACATTCGAAAGTCTTGCTGGTAGAAAAAGGCTTTCTGCATCACACACAGACCCAAAATGTTAAAGTTATGTAGATGGAAAAGTAAGTAAATGTCTATTTTTGACTAGTCGGGAGTGGGAATGTGTACGGTACGGTACCATGCTAATCATGTCAGTTCCTGCACAAACTATAAAAAGAGAGCCACAGTGATGAAACTCTGCATAGACAGAGACCAAATTGAATCAATACTGTGTGTCCAGTGTTTTTTTTGTTTGTTTTTTCTGCAAACATACTGTGAGATTGTTGCAGCTTGATCACTCTGCTGCATCTCATCAGAGGTGGGTGTTCTGACGTCCAGCTCGCCCCTGCTAGGGGAGCAAATCGCCTGCGAGCTATGTTAGCAGCAAACTAAGATGTGCTGTCATGGTGACATTTAAGAGAGATAAGAGATAAGTTTATTTGCCATTTGTACACTTGTTAAGGTACATAGGAATTCTTGTGCGGAGGATGCTCAGGGTTCAAACATACAAGAGTGAAGATAAAATTTACACACAATTATAAAAAGATATAAACAGCAAAAGTACAGAAAGAAAGTAAACAGTGAAAAGCAAAAAGACGATAAATATAATAAATAGCAATAAATATCATAAAATACATTACACTGCATCTAAGGATATTGCACATTTCCCATTGTTATTGTCCATGAACAGAGGTAGATGGGTCAGGGCTAAGTGTATTTTACATTTGCCATCAGTCTCACCGTAGCAGGGAAGAAACTGTTATAAAAGCGTGTTTTGCGTGTGATGGTGCTGTCCGCTCTGCTTTGTCTGAGGTTGTATGCAGAGTGTTTGTGCTTAAGGAGGGTGTGTGCTGGGTGATGTGTGTCTTTGATGATGTTATGTGCCAGTTATGTTTAAGGAGAGATGTGTGTATCAAAATACCATTGTAATTCAAATACTGTGGTGCTGCAGAGTGGCCGGCACATTATACTTTGAACTTAAAAAACCTTTTTTGTTTGGTACAGATCCTTGCAAAAATGAAAACAAATGAAAATAAGGATGTAAAAAAGATCATTCCCCCTAATATCACAAGTCATATGGAAATCGCAATACCACTCAAAATAATCACCTTTTTTCATTTTTTTTTTAAAACTGTGCAGCCCTAATAGAAATAATCAATAGTAAACTTGAATCACTTTCTCAATAAATGGCATAATAACCTTCAGTGTAAGTGCAGTGAGGTTAACTATAGAAGTCTGTTCTCTGTCAGCACTCTGCCCCGAGGTTATATATTCCTCAGCAGAAGCTTATCCGCGTTTAAAATGACTAAACCTGAATGTGTTGGCATGATGTGTTCAGGTTACCTTATGGACTAAATTCAGGGAGGAAAAAAAGAACAGAAACAGAAATCTCTCTGCAGTTGTACCAGCAAAGTTTGTCCTCGGCTTTCTGTTAAAGAGCCACAAAGGAAAACAGCAAACACCAGAGACAAAAGCTTCAGGTTCCTCCTTCTAATAACTTGTGGACAATTGCCAGTTACGGCTTATAGGGAGGGTGATGTAATGTTTATACAATATAGGAATATTTCACTCCCTGTCAAAGCAGTAACTCACCTGCGTTTATTCAATCCCCAAAGAATCCTCGGTTACTGCAGAGGTGGAGAGACAATGATCGGTCTGTCACCTAGTGGGCGGGACGCTCCGCCCAGCTGAGGCCTCCATATGAGCTGTGATGGATCTTCAGCCACTGATGGTGCATCTTCAGGAAACCTGGAATGAACTGAGCGGAACAGAGCGCAGCTACAAACAGAACTGAACACATGAACACAAGTCTGTGCAGGAAGAGGTGGATCGAGATTCAAGACTAATGAGACAAAATCACAGATAGCCTCTGTATCAATTGTTCTGATCACCTTGGACGGTGTATTGACCTACATTCATTCTGTTGAAGCTTATGGAAGCGTTTCTGGTCGCACAGATTGGAAGTCACAGGACTTTCTTCCATCTCTTCTTTCTCTTTTTCTTGCAGGCAGCTGTTCAAACTGCACAAACCTCCTGCTGTTTATATGTTGTGAACTTATTAATGGCATCTGCGATGATTGATCAAGACTGCCAGTTTTGCTATGAGCTTGCTGGCTTCGCTATGTGCTTCCCTAAAGTTGAGTCCTCGTGCTGTGTCAACAGGTTTATGAGTAGGTCCCCGCAGTACCATTAATATACATGTGGTACACACACACACACGCATACAGGTCGACTCGTTGTGAGGTGTCCTTGTAGAAAGCGATTCATGCTGCTCCTCCAGTGGAACGTACCTGTGGCCAAAAGTGTAAAGTCTGATTTAAGTTTCTCTTGTGAGGTTTTCTGGTGGTCCGGTCGTAACTGATGAGGTGTTCCTCCTAACTCAGGATTTTCATAGCATCACTGTAACACTAAATGTATGTTTCATTCATTATGGACCCAAAATATTCATGTTTAGATTCTCCCAATACAGAGACAATTGTGGTAAGGAGAAGGTGTATTTGTCTTGTACTACATACAGCAAAACATTGAAAAGGAGACAATTGTTGAGCCGTGTAATCACTTTAAAGCGTAACTAATTCCCCAGAGTTTTGGCTGAAGTGCCTCCTTCCTGAAATTCAAAAAATGCGTCTAGAACATGAAAAAATGTATCCATTTGGGCAGCGCTAGAGGGTGTGACTTTACACAGAGTAGACCAGGAAAATAGCGCAGATTGAGTACAGTGACTGTAGTTAGATTTAACTGTTAACATATTTTAGTTTTCACACATGTCCACAGTTCATTTTATGAGCAGCTAGCTTCTCTCCACTGGACCCCCCCCCACCAATCAAAGCAATGCGCTACTACCAAAGAGAAAGTGAAACCAAACTCTACACAGTTATTTTGCCTTTTCTTTAACATATCTGAGTTTAACTCGACACATTACTGTTAGAGAACAGTTCATATATGCGATATCCTTCACTGCGGCCTGCCTCTGTCTTGTTCAAAAATCTGTTGATCAGTTACTTACTTGCTGCTTTGCCGCTGCGGCATTAACGTTTGCTCACGGTCCTCCTCACTCAATCGAGCGGAGCAGAGCAGAGAGAAAGAGTGAAGTTAGAGTGACTGGGCCTGTCTCCTCTTGCCACAGTCTTCTGAATCGTGAGACACAGTTTTTTTTTCTTTTTTAGAGGAGTTAGGATGCGGGACTTGGTTGGTGACGAAAGCAAGCACAAAAACAAATCATGAATCTCCTGATCAACCAATAGGAACATTCGATTGCAATAGCCGGGTTACAACCAGTGGAGGGAGGTTGCTACACACATGTATGTGTGTCAAGGTTTTAGGCCTGAATCAGTCATAAACATCAATAAATACTTATTAGCATCGTTCTTGTTTTATTTTTGTTTCTTTGTTTTGGGTTTTTTTAGGGGTTTAATTATGCTTTAAGCATAAAGTGATCTGTCTCCTTCATTCACTGCAGGCCATAGAGGTTTGCAACTTTGCACTAAAGAAGGCATTGCTTTAGAAAACTCAAAACAACAGGATCGATAAGAGTTTCATAAATTTTCATAACTTAATACTTGCGCTGGAATCATATAGGAAAGCAAATCACTCAAGTGGTCTTATGTGGTCCTTCAGTGGCATTTGTACTTGTGATCTCCACATGTATTTTTGTGGAGGGGCCTGTCGGCCCGGGCAGCTCCATGTGTGTTGTTCTTCCTTTGATTTTCTCTTTTCTGTCCTCTCCAATCTCTAAATTGTATCTCTGTGCTGTTTCCAATAGTTTACATATTTATGGTGTCAGCTACAAGTGTACAGGCAACTGAAAACAATATTAAGTAACTTCTCTATAGCTTCTCCACTTGGCTCAACTCCATCATAAATATGCAAAGACTCTGGCTGAGAGCGTCATTACTCTTAACCACAACAGCGCCAGTGACAGCAATGATATTTTGATATGATTTGATTCGCTGTGATGAAGCAGAGCCGCGTTTGATGTGTGATTAGACAAGCGAGAGGAAAGATGTTAGATGATGTGAAAGGGAGACTAAGATGCAAAATAAATAGGATGAGAAAGATTTGAAGCGGCAGTGTCACGCGTTGTGTTCGTGTACAAAGTGTACTGACCGGACCTGATGTACTCTGAGCGTGCAGGAGCAGAGAGGAAGTCACACTAAGACAGGAAGCAGAAGTACAATGGCTGTTAATACTACAAATACTGCAGTTTAACTGCAAACGCAGTTACTGTTTTGACCTTTGCTGTTGCAGCTAGCTTTATCTCCACGGTCACGACTCAAATATACAGAACCTTTTGTTGCTAATTCTATTGTTAGTACAACTGTTACTGCTGCTGCACTGCTAGTATTACAATAACTACTACTACCACTACTAGCCTACTGCTTCTACTGGCAATGCTTCTTACAGTAATATTACTAATTATTGTTATCGTTGCTACTTCTTATTGTTATTTCTCTTGCTATTTTTGTTGATTTTATTATTATGTTACCTACTATTGATACTACCAGTACTTGAATATAACTTATTCTGGGATTTTTGATATTTATAGTACTACTACTAAATTTACTCTCATCACTGCAGATAATTTGGTTACACTCTTTATGAGGTCTGTCTCTATTATGCATTATGAACATACTTATAATGTGTTATGGGAGGTTAGAGGGTAACCCATAACCTTAACCCATAGCCATGAGTGCTTATAACTATGATAATACAGTACTATACATGCATTATAATGCATTATAAGTGTGTTCATACTGTGTTATCATGCATTATAGAGACAGGCTGCGTAGGAAGTGTTACCGATAATTTTACAACTGCAGAAATATTCTGTGGTTTAATGTAACCAGTACATTTCTATTTTTATTTAAGTCTCTTTCTATCTGTATCTAACTCTATCTCCATTTAACATTTTTGTGTGTATCTATAAAATACAATGCATTATTAAAGTTTAAACCAATCAAAATTGGGCTGTGTATTGACAAGAGTTTGGCGATACAATACATATCAAGATACAGGGTTCTCAACATGATATATTGTCACATATTGCAACACTGTAAGTATGGTGACATATTGCAATTGTTTTCAGTCGAATTTTAGGAAAACTGTCATAGTATAAAGAACATACAGTACCACAATATCCATAAACTCTGAGGTTTTTTTTGTTTTTTTTTACTTTTTTGTGCAATCATATTATCATTGCAGTACTTTTTGTGCATCAGTGGTTGGAAATTAAAAAAAAAAAAAAATCATAAAAGGAACCGCTGCCACAAATCATTGCATGTAAACTATGAATTAAAAATCAACAGTGTTTCTGAGAATCGATACATTATCACAAAACATCAAATCACAATATTGATATGTATCACTGTTTTTTTACAGCCCTAATCAAAAGTCTGTAAAATGCTTCAAATTCCCTCCACCAGCTACTAAACTGAAATAATGCTTCTATGATACTCTCTCACTTTTGCTAATGTAATTGAATTTTGCAGGACTTAAACCAATTTTGAAGGCTGTTTTTTTTTCTTAACCCAGGGGTATTAACTTTTTCTCTAGCCTTTTTTCACTACTGTTTGGAATTAATAAAGATTCGAGAAGCCTCCCTCTAAAGCAATGACAAATAGCTTAATATTAAAACACAATTGAACACGAGATGGGCTATTCAAGTGGAAAAAACAGAGGAAGGGAGGGAACAGAAATATGGAAATGGAGAGAATGAGGCATAGAGGGGGGTGGCAGGGTGATGAGGGGTACAAGTGTAAGTGGGGTCATGGGTTTAGCATTGCTCAGTCATGTTCTCATAGAGCGTCGTTACAGGCGGGCCGTGCCAAGTCGAGGCTCACGCTTTATGTAATGCCTGAGAGGTGGAGTGCCGAGCTCTGCTTAGAATCAAACCCGCCTTTGTTAAACAAAACACCCCCTAATCTGTGACCTTGGACTATTCTCTACACATATTCTGATGAAATCAGAGGCCGTCAGGTAACCTTGATGCACCTGGGATGTTTTGACAGATTCCAAGGTTACTGTGGTGTGTTGATGAAAGGCGGAGCAAAATGTTTTGATAAGCAGGATGCTGGGATTCAAAATTAATGGCACATTTTTGAATTGTCTTAAGCTTCTGTTGCTGGACTGGGTTATTTGAGAAAGTCACACTGTAACTCTGCACCATTAGACCCAGGCTCATCGAAATGACATCATCATTACATCAAAGTAACTGTGTTTGACATTGACATTGTTTGACATCAGGCTGTAACAATTATAAGACCACTATAAAGTTTTCACAATTGCACCTGTATTCATATTGAATGGGCAATACCCTTTGGTTTTATGGTGCAATTCTGCAAATATATGACCCTTAAAGCATCCTGTCACATGTTGCTACAGCAACAGCTCAAAAAACTACTGTTAACATCAAAAACACACATGATGTGGAAGTGTTCTGGTGTTTTAACCACTGATGTATTAAAACTCATCAGCGTGACAGTGCATTAGACTGCAAACAATTGAGCAATGGAGTTTGTTCCAGTAAAAATGTGACATTGTGAAGCCGTGTAGAATCATGGGATTTTTGTTTATTTTACTGATAAACAGCCTCCATTGCAGAGGAAAATCTCTGTGAGTGACTTGGGCAGAAATGTTCACAGACGAGGTAATCTATTAATGCTTGAGAAACGTTTTGTTTATTTGTGTTTGCCAATTTGAACCAGCACATGTGATCCACCTTGGCCTGCTCCCCGACAGGTTTTGCAGAGCTAATAACAAACTTGTACATAACATTGAACATGCCCATATTTCTGGGCTCTGGAGTGGGTGCATATACAGTGCTATTAGCCGAAAGCTAACACTAAGGGGAGTCAGCTGCTAGACTGTGTGATGCACGGCTTACCTGTGTTCCTGTGCACATGCCCACAACACACAGCCTCGACTCACGACTGCGCTGCTTCAGCTACCACCTGGCGTTCCTCCAGTGCATCAGCTGTGGTTTGCTTGGTACGTGACTCTTTGCCACACATCTGGCTTTCAGTTTATTTATTTAGATAATAACAAATAACTATACAAAACATGTATGTGAGATTAAGAGTGCCTACCCCTGTTTCCCAGCTATTTTTCTCTTTTGGGAGAAAGCAAGAGAATCCACTCTGTCCTGCGTGCCGCTTGACATTTTCCCACAATGCCCCTGCTCTATGCTCACACGTCATCTTGCCAAGCAACCAGCGGAAAGACTATACAGTGTGGCAGCATACGTATTAATCAGACTCCAAATGAAGTGTGCGTAACACTCCGAAAACAAGAACTGTGTTAAACATAAACTGCACTGAAACAAAAAGAAGAAATAACTAATGCCCTCTGTACACTTGAAAACTTTGACAAAACTTCAAGAAATCTTTTAAAAGACTAACGTCTGAGACCCTCTCACATCTAAATGTGTCAGCAAGTCACTGAGTTTTCAGTCACAGATTAAGATTTTGCAAAGACTGGGGATTGTGCAAGGTTACTGTTTGCAAGACTAAAACTAGACTCTATTTGACAGCATGAACCAAAAAAGATGAGTCCAAAGCTCCAGAGAGGAGAAGAGGCTCAGACAGCAGAGTTAGGACGAAAACAGGCACCTAACCCGGTGCAGGCAGCCTCAGAGGCCTCGCTGATAGTCCAGCTGACTACCAGTCACACAAAGTGAGGGAAGGACTTCCTGTTACACAGAGTGCGTAAGGAATTTACCAGTTCCACAACACAGACGTGCTGAAGCACAGGTATAAATGCTCTCGTCAGTGTGGGCCACTTACGTAGCGTACGACGTATCTCCACATCAGCCATCGCAGAAACACAAATCAGACTTTACACGATGCTTCCTGTTTAGTGCTGGTGAGGACGCATCGGTTGGTTGTTGACCAAGTTATTGACCAGCACAATTACCATAAGACAAGACTAAAGACCTGTGATAATATTAAACATGTTTGATTTTTCGTAACACCAAGTTGAGAAAAAGAATGCCTTAAAACGGTATGGACTGAGTTATATGACCACCTTACACCAAACGACCGAGATCATGGGAGCGCCACAACTCTAGCAAAACTCTGATTTATTCCAACTTGGAAATGGCTTGAAATGCGTTTGGTGTAAGGCCAGCATCAGAGGGAATAACACGCTAAAGTGACAACATGTGCAGGATATCAAAATAGTCCAGTGGAAAACACATATTTGCAAGCAGTCCCATGAAGTCTGAGCACAAATTCTTTATAACAGCAGTAAAATTTATCCAAGGATTCTATAACATGATCTTGTTTACAACAGCGACGTGGCCTCGTATCTTTTCTTTAAAACACTCTGTGTGAATAAATTACAAATATGAGACTCATGCAGTGGAGAAAGCACAACAGATTATCTTCGAGCTCCCTGGTTACCGTGAGTTATCGAAGTCATTCCCATTTCTCATCACATCCAGCCGGTGTGATATGTGATCACCAGCACGGCTGGAACGCATCAGTGACCAATCAGGTGGCTTGGCTGCAACTATCTGTTGTGTAAGAAGCTGTGTGGTCTCATCCTGAGAATATGAATGAGCATGCAAGCCGTCATAAGGGAGGGAAATGTCTCTAAAAGTATGACAGATATGATAAACCTTTCTCTAAATGTGGTCCAGTTGGAATGTGGCTGTTTAATAAAACACAGGAGGGACGGTTGCTTCAGGTGAAAAACAAAATAAACTGAAGTCCATTTTTTAAATGCCATATATCTATTTTCGAGCAAAGTACTTAAATTTTATCATACATAATCTCTAAAATATGACATCCAAACTGTCTGCAGATCTAAATCTGGGCATAAAGTTATCTGTTCACTGAAAAATGCAATGATTTCAACCTTGATATCAGTTTGTTTATGGCAGAGAATCAGGTACTCTTCATCTATTTTTTTCACCCTTTTAAAATGTGTGTGTGTTATCTCACCTGTGACTAGGTGTATCTAGCGACGCAAAACTGTATCAATAGAAAAGAACATTTTGGATGCGATGTTACTTGTCAACTACATCTTAAACTCCGCTGCAGATACTTTAATGATCCAGCACTCATCCCATGCATACATTTCTTTTATTATCTCGGCACTGACATTAAATACTTTCTGCATTCACACAGTCGATGACTTTTTTCTGATCTTCCTGTGTCTGACAGCACAATTGCTTTTGTCTAAATTATGTATTGGCTTGCTTCTCTTATCTAAAACATGCGGCTCTGCTGCCCCTACACTGGTCAGTCGATGTTTCCTATTGGACATATGCTGCAAACACTGCCTCTTTTATGTGAACGCGCTCACATGTTAATTAGGAAAACCTGGGTTACTTTACTGAGTTGATAACCAGGTTCATGTGACCGCTCAGCTGGATCTCTTTTGTTAGGTTTAGTGAAGCTGGGATAAGCAAAGACATCGAGGGATTTGAACTCACTTTGTAGTACAGGCCCTTAATAAAGAGGGATATAATTAGAAAACATTTATAAGTTTTGAGCTGCGAGGTTACGCAAAGCTCTTCCTCAGACTGCTTTTATAGCCTATTTAATGTCATTACGACATCATTAGGGCACAAATATATCTAATTATTAAATGTGTGTTTCACATCAGTCTACCAAAGCTTAGTTAGCAAAATTAAAACTTTTGTTTTAGACTCAGGATCCAAACAGACTTTAGGGTTATTAAAAATGAATATACAGGCTATTATAATTCAAAGCAGTAAGTAGGCTTAACTTCGATAAAAGGAAAAACGCTTCAGTGCTTCATTCATTCAGACAGTTTAAGAAGCTCATACAGATAAGTCACTCATAAAATCGTCAGGTAAAGTTTAAGAGGTTTGTCTGTCTGTGAACACGCTCTTACTCTTCAGAGACTCTCTCATGATCCACGCTCTGCGCTCCACGGGATCTTTAATGAATGGTGATGGCATTGTCCAACAGAATCCATTGATCTGATTGGTCAGTGGGCGGTGGGTTTAT
>JAPZDX010000025.1:23049771-23070346 GCA_029783625.1 Naso annulatus | reverse complement strand
CACTTCTTATTTTGTTTTTCTTAGTTTGGTTTTACAATAAGAGAAGAATATTCAAACTAAAAGAGTATAGTGTGAATCAGGACTTCTACTGAAGTCGATCTGATGATCATACTCCTCTTTGGTCACACTGGAACATTAAAATGTGTTTATTGTTGTATTTAATGTCACCTTATGAACATGCAACAGCAGCTTCATTATTTCCAAAAATGCATTTTTTTTCACTGTGACTTCTGTATTAACTTTAAAAGTAAATTAGTTGATTAGCTGGTGGCAAGAAAAATGACTCTTTAAAAAAAGGAGCGTAGTATCTCACTGTGGGCGTCATTTTTGTCCTTGCAGAGTTTTGTAACTCAGTTAGACTCTTAACCTTTATAAATTTCTACCTTGGCTTTTAAAGAAATACTTTCTTGCACTGCATTCAGGGGGAAAGGAGGTTTAGTGCTCTGGCTTAAGAGTGGGCAGTAAGTCAGTTTAGACTGGAGAACGTCCAGCAGTAAGCCGTGTTTATCTTCACTGTAAATTCAGCCGTAACAGGAGCACGACACACCTTGTTGATTCGCTCTTACTTTGTTGATAATTCACATTTCTCGTATGCTGGCAATGTGTTCTGCCACCTTTGTTACAGAACAGCGTGTAAAAGTTGGTGACAGAAAAAAAAAACACTAAATATTTGAACGCTGAATTTCAAAAGACATTAGTTGAGAGGCAGTTTGCACTTAGGGTTGGAAAAGAAAACTGACACTTCATAAATTCCAAGTTTTTTTTAATTCACTGTTCACAAAGCCAAAAATGTCCATCTTCTTGGTAAGTATCAGGTGATATCAACCAAGCTGACAACAAGTTTACTCATTAAATACTGGAGTTATTCAGGCGTCTTGACCTGCAGTTTAAAGAAGAAATCTCCCTAACTTGCTCCACCATGCTCTCAAGATTTGGAGCCATTAACACAAATGCACAGCTGGTCATGATTTTTTGGACTGACCCTCCGGACTTCACTGTGTCATGTTGCTCATGTGAAGTTTTACACAGTGTATTTGTTTGGTTTTGTCCCTGCAGCAGAAGTTTGTCCGCTGTTCTGTCCGAGCGGAGGTGAGGCACCTACGGAAAGTGCTTTGTCATCGGCTAAACGTGGAAAAACACCAGGTGAGTCGGCAATCATCATCGCCTCGATAAAAGACAATGTTATTGCACACTTGACATCACATTAAAATATGGTCTGTGCTAATGAGGACAAATGTTTTAAATGCTTATTCAGATGCATTATCCTCTTTCTACAAAGGACAAACTAACATCTAACCGTGCCAGATGTTAACAGCTAACATCTGCCATGTTATAAGAGAGAGATTTTGGGGGAAAAAACAAAACAAAAAACTTTCCCAAAAATTAAACTTGCATGATTAGTAGAAATTATATTACTGCAATACCCAAGGCATCTGTTACTTATTTAGTTTTTTAATGCAAAAATGTTCATGTGTGAAATGAAATGTTGAATCCTTCTGCCTGTACAAAGTAAGAAATAAATTTTGATTTGTTAACAATTGTTTGGACGATATCGATAGAACTTAACTGGTACGGAAGACTGCTGGGAAGTAGTTTGGACTGTTTTTTACTAAATAAATTACATGGGATTGGTGTCGGAGGCATTTCTAATACTGGGATCGATCAAAGCAGTCCCTCGTTAAACTGACACCATGTACACTCGTCGTTAATAGGTGAGCTTTGGAAGATGGCTGACCTTTTTGTAATTAGCTATGGTTTAATCGTACACTCTGAGGTAAAAATGTTTGGTTGCTTGCGTAGTATTGACTAAAATGATCTCAGAGCATAAAATCAAACAATGATGAAACCATTGCATGAAAATCAATACAGACAGAAAACACAAGAAGGCAGAATTCTGACCCTTAATGACTCCGAAACTCTGCCCCGTCCAGATTTTCGGCACCAAGCACTTGTTGATATCAGCTGTGTTTCCTGGGAAACTAGATTTCATGTGACCTTTTCTCACTGCAGGGGCTCTGACAATGTCTCGGTAAAATCCTCCATGAGGACCATAAAAGTTTTGAAAATTTTATTTAGCCAGACTTAGCAAAAATATTTGACCTCACGACATCGACAGTGTCCTCAAGAAAAAACTTTTCACTAACAGCAAAGAGGGTTTAAAAAAAAATCACAGATGTTCTTTACAGATTCCCCTTCACATCTGTTTGTGTGGTCTCCCTTCAGGTCCAGATGTTGTTCAATAACGAGTCTCTGCCCGATCACATGACCATGAAACGGTTATGGCTCTCACACTGGTTTGGCAAGGTACGGTACAGCTACTGTTAGCCAGTGCCAAAAAATCTCATACATTCCTTCACACTTAAATACATTTCCTTTGTGCTGTAATTCGGAGAACTCCCAAAAATGTGGAAAATTAGGTTGAAGTTCACCAAAGATGTGTACGGTTTAATTTAATATGATACCTCACGATCTCAATCCTTCCTCCTTAGGCTCAACCGTTAGTCCTTCACTACATCATCAAGGACAAAAGGACCAGATAGGAGGACAGCTGTACATATTTTGTACCATACATATTCTATTTTAATAGTGTTTGTGTACATATACTTATTTTCCTTGTTTTGTATTTTTGAAAATAAATTTAAAATGTGAAAAATAATAGTTTGTGTTACTTATTTTATGCACACTATGCTCTCATCTACATACACAGCAGTCTGAAACACTTTGTATGTGTACCACGAGACAGATGTTTGAGTTATCTTCCCTTTTGGACGCGTTTGTTACGTGAACCGAAATTGAATATGACTTGCATAAGCTCAGCTAAAGAATTTTTGATTCATTAGTTTTGGTAATCACCTGTTTTCCTGCCATTACGGTACATGGTGTGATTAATGATGCAGCCGCTCTCTTAGCAAAGCTGATGCGTCATTATTAGCAAAAAATTTTTATATTAATATTCAGGGGGGGAAAAGTACAAAGTCCCAGCATGTTTTAATCAGATGGAGACAGTTACATGAGTTAGCTTATTTGCAAACATGCTCACGGATGCCAGTGAGGTAAAAAGTCAACAAAAACATGTATTTATACAAGCTGCAGCATGGTGCTGTAGTCACCTTTGAATTGTTGAAATTTGAGCAACTGCTGGCACTGAACTATTTCTGATAGTTTTTTATAAAAAATGTTCCAATGTGCTTCAGTTGCATTCGGTCATGAGGGTCATGTTTTGTTTTACAACCTTAAATCTCTGCAAATATAATTACACTTCACCACAAATCATCAGAAAAAGTGTAAACAGCTCTTTTTAGTCCAACTAAATCAATCTGTTGAAGTACGTCTGGCAGCAGTAAAACCTTCAGTTTGTGTCAATAGATCTGCGTGGAGATGACTGTTTGTCTGGACATTGCATAAACTGCTCAGTCTCTGTCAGGTTTCATTGGGACTCAGAGGGAACCGTAATTTAAAAGTCCTGCCACAAATTCTGGACACTCTCTTTGCCAGCCATTGTTATTCTGTGTAGCTTTGACTTCATGTTTGGAGTTATTGTCCCACTGACAAATAAGTCGTCTCCCAAGTTGCAGTTCTTTTGCAGACTGCTGCAGTTTTTTCCTGTAGCGTTTTTCTGTTTTTCTGCTCTGATTTTGGTTTGTACATTCTCCGGCCCTCTGAGGCATTTCGCACATAAATATCTCCACAGAAAGATGCTGCCACTGACAGACTCCGAGTCGTGATTACAGCAAACGTGTTGAGTAGTACGTTCAAAAATGTCACTTTTCATCACAGCGTAGAAACATCTTCCATTGTTTCTGTCTCCTACAGACCAAACACTTGCTTCAGATTGTGTTTCGTTAACATCCATCAAGTTTTGACTGATGAATCTTAGCAGCAGCAGTTTTATGAGCCTCATCTTTGACCATGTCACTCTGAGCTCTTCACTCAGACATTCAGCCTTCTCAAGGCAGCTGTGTCATAATTTTACATTTTTTATAAGTAACTGAAATCAGTGACATTCAGAGCCTTGTTAAATGTCTTCTCCCACTCCCCTGAATGGGAATTCAATTTATTGTGCATCTCTAAAAGCTGCACTATTGTTGATTTAGGTTAAAGGTGTCAGGATATACCCGTTTGACCGTAACTAGAGAAAGATGTAAAGTTGATAAGAGTTATATGAAAATATTGTGCAAATATTGGAACTCTTAAACTGATTCAGTTTCTTTCTGTTCTATCTTTGTCACAGCAGGTGGCAGTAAAGCATCAAAATGCTGGTTGCCTTTGGCCATTAGGGCTGCACAATGCTAGAAATTGCATGAACTACTGCAATTTTTAAATCACAGGAGGTGCAGTATTTGTCAAGGAAAAAATGTGTAGGTCAAAATCCATAGCATAATTTTTTTACTATGTTTTAAACGCATAATTCTGGGAAAAAAAATTCCCTCTAATATCAAAAGTCATATCACAATTGCAATACCAGTCAAAATAATCGCACTTAGATATTTTTTCAAAATTGTGCAGCCCAACCAGTCACTATAAAAGGAAGCATTTATAAAGTGTAATTGTTCTTTTTGTATGTTTTTGTAGAATTATGTTTACAAACTCTCTACCTTCCTGTATTTGTATTTTTAAGGTAATTTAATTGCCAAGAAAGAGACAAAACACTCAGTTGATAAAGTTAAAGATGATTTCACTGATAGCTTCATTTTAATTCATTTTAATTTTCTATAGGTACAGCAATGACGTAATTATCTTAAATTCTTTAGGCCACAATAATCTGGTATTATAACAGCCGTAATTTGTCTGTTTATGAAAGCAAAGCAAGCAGGTGATTATGCGATAAGTTATTTTGTTTTTCACATTTGTGCCCGTAAATCAATCCTTTATTTTTACTTATTATTTGTTGGATATTAAAGGGGCGTCTTTGTTCTAAAATAATGATACAACAAAAATAATTTTTTTAAAAAATCTCAATGTTAGGTGAATAATTGTTATTGGTGACATAACGCTTTTACAGACAGATCCACTGACAGCTGTGGAAAGTTTTTGTGTTTTTGTGCAACCTGAACTCAGAAAGTTAAGTTGACTGATTTGTTGTTGACTGAAGAAGAATCTTAAGATATTTATTAGTGCATATTCATTCAATTCAGGGAAGTCACAAACTTCCAACTGGACCAACTTTCAAAAGTACTGGAAGCTACATTTATGATAAAACAACATAAGAGCATTTTTCTTCAGAGCCTGTTTGCCCGATCAGTGGCCACATCTTTCAGACTCCTCACCTTTACTTTGTAGGGCAGGTTTTTTGTTAAAAAATGTGGTCTGTGAGCTGTTTGAACTTTTTAGACTTCAGAAAGCTCCCTCAGCTGCAGAGGACATTGTAGGGGAGACCGGGGGCGGTTGTCTCAGTGTTTCTTACAGCCAAACTAGAGGGCGCTGTCTCAACATGTCGACGTCAAACATGCGACATGATGTCATGCTCCTTTCTGTCCAGCTGTTTTTTGGAGGACACACGAAACATTGAATCATTTTTATGGGTCAGACAAATTTTTCATGTTGGTATTGTTTTTGTAAATTCTTAAACACTCGTTAAAAGATGCAAGGTGTTAGCTTTAATTCAGTCTACCTTCAGTTGCTAACTAAAAACCATGTGACAGCTAGCATAAAAACTTTGTCAAGTGGTCAGCTGATGTTAGTTGTTACATGTGTAGATCTAGAATGAATTGTTTTTCTTAGATTTTGTTTTTATCAAATAATAATTTATTATGTTTTTATTTATTAAACTTTTTTTTTATTGTTATGAAACTGGCTTTAATGCAAGCTATGTTTTTTAACATTGTGGATTCCTTCATTTTACCTGTCATTACAGAGGATAATTCAAACAAATAACCGTAGTTCACGTTCATGGTCTAAACAAATACATAAGAGAGACAGAAAAAGATGTTGACTCCTCATTTTAAAACTTAATTGGTGTCTCTAGCTTAAAAAAACTAAAATAATCATGTTGATTTTAATAAAACCCGCTGATAATTAATAGGGGCTGGTTATCACAATCGTCAGTGTCTTTGATAGTTAGTAACTTTTCATTAAAATAAGTTATAAAAATGAAATGGATACCCATTTTAGCTAAAGATTTTAAGCTTCCCTCGAATGTAGACATGACTTATTGTCAGACATGTTGATGATGAGCATTTCACACAAGAGTAAAGAGTGAGACAGCCAGCCCTGGTCTTCCTTTTCCACAAGAGCTGTGAGTTCTGCTCATGCACAATGAACTCAAATTCATGCGTCAAATCAGCAAAGTGAGTCCAAAAATGTAAAAGCATCATAAGTCAGCTGGCATTCCACCTCGTCTTTTGAATGTTTATGTGACACACTAAGTGGTGATGGTTTTTATTGCACATTTTAGAGGCTTGCAGAAGAATCTGTGAGGGGCGGTTTAGTGGATTTCCGCAGTCTGCACTGTGAAGGCTGGAAAGACATCGCTGCTTTTGACCCGTGTTTGAAATCTCAGTCCGTCCTGACCCTCTTTATCTTTGCAGAACTTCACTGACACTAATCCACCGACTAACCAACCCCGTTTAACACTGCACACAGTCCTCTCTGATCAGCACTAGGTGGCACACTTGCTGCTTTCAGTTGTCAGGGGCAGGAGGCGTTTGATGTGTGTGATCTTGTCCAGAGTGAAAGGAAGGACTGATAACCTGACACGCAGTGATAATATGACTTGTATCGGATTCTGTCTCTAGCTGCAGCAGCCACAACATTTCAGCAGCACTTTACTAAGTTGCCCTGGAAGCATCTTGAATATGCTATTGAGAAATCGCTCTTAGGCACAAAATAACCATAAAAGTGCTCAATGACTTTCTAACAGTGGGATTATATGGTGTTAGTAAAATATCTAGTCTGTGTTTTTGATTTTTTTACTGCTTTGCAAAGACAAACATCCCTGTTGAGTGTTTATGTGTCTCAAAGGTCAAATGCTAGAAATGGAGTTTGGATTTCATATGAAAGAAGATCAGGTGTTCATCAAGGGCAGAGCAGTTTTCCATTTTACTGCAGGGGTCAATAACCTGGAATGAGGCAGCTGTGGAGTGAAGACTTTCCATCTCTTATTATATCTGAAGGAGAGGTGACATAAAAAGGTTTAAAGGACAGTTTGGGGCTGAAATTAAAACAACTTCTGCTTTCTTTGGATATAAGATATTTTATGTTTCCGATAATCATAGCAACAGTTAATCTGAACCTTTAGCTGATCCGAATCAGACCCCTGCGGTCATGTTTTCAAATGAAGAATAAAATGAACTCACACCAGTCAGCGCACATGCATAATGTTCCCCGAGCCGCCCTGATAAAGCCTGAGCAAGTCCCTGTGGGGCACTCCTGTGTTGAAGAAAATTATAATCCCCTAAAGCTGTGACCTTTGGGCCAAAATAGAGAATTTTGAATTTCCTGTCAGACAACTCAATTCGACTGCATCTCGCCCCTCTAGGCTTTAATTTTTACTGTAATAAACTGGAAAAATTGTGCATTGAAATGTGGCACAAAGGAAGGATTGAGCCGCTGACGGCACCATGCAAGTTGAAAACAGTCAATCCAAAACAGGACTGAAGCTGTGATGGTTAAATCTGCAGAATCCTTTATCGGTCCAGCAACTCAGTGAGTAAAATGTAAAATATAAAACTGAATTTAATAGTAATATGTTTTAATGCATAAGTTGATTTGTCTAATTCCATTTTAAAGGCCAAAATTAAAGATTAAAATAGAACACAGGTGTCTTTAGGAATGCTGTGGACATAAAGGAATGAGAACAAATTTACAGATCATGACTCCTAAAGTCCTGAACAATGATGTTCTTTTTTTATTTTTAGAAATTTACAGTTGGGTCAGTTTTAGGCAGAGTCCACTGCCTTTTAAATAAGGTTTTTTTCCATAAAGTTGTTCCTGCTGCCACAGTGGCTCCATGATAAAAGGTCTATTTGACTTTTCAACCTCCACCATTCCAGCCGATTACTTCTATTGTGCGCCAGCCTGCTCAGTTTCTCTGCCCACCCAGAAAATGAGGAAAACGTCCTAAAAGGCCTTTTAGTTTCCTTTAAGCCTCGTGTTCCCATCCTCTATCATTATTATTATTATTATTAGTATTATTATTATTATTATTATTCAGTGAGATGTCCTGATTTATTTGTTTCTATTGCGTTTTGTTAATAACTCACTTCTACAAATTACTTTTAATGCCGATCTGATAACAGCTATGGTTTGTAACGTTTAGGCTAAGGTAAGATTGTAAGAGTGAAGAGTCATTTTAAGGATTTTTGTTTGTTTGTTTAAAATTATTGAAGTATTGAATCCTGCTATTAAAAAAATCTATTCCGGTGTCTGGAAGCTGAAAAACATGAATTGCTTTAATTTTTTTTCATCACACCATCTTTGATAAGGGTGAAGTTTTGGCTATTCACAAATGATAAATAGTCTAGTGTATGTTCGTGTTTGTAGCCCAGATCAACAATGAAACGGAAACAGTGAGCAAAAGAACATCGACTTTAAGGGAAATCAAAAAAGCAGTAAAGCAAAATAAAAATCTTTCTTTGTGACGAACATCAGCGCTCCAGTCGTGGGCTTTGCTTGTTTTGGGATAAATATTAATCACTAAATAACTGCGATAACACACCCTCCCTTCCGCACACGCACACACACTCCACACACACCAAACTCACAAAACGGTTGCAAATGGTGCGCGAGCAGCGGCAGCACGTCGCGTTTCCACTGCCTCCCATTGAGGTTTATTCATTAGGATCCTCACACTAACACATTTGCTATTCATGGGAGACTTTTCTTCTCTCTTTCAAAACAAACCCGAGTCAAGAGTGGCAGATGCGTGCCATTATTGCCCGCGGCTGGCTGGAAGCTGTTTTATGTGCGCAAAGGCGGGTTAACCTAATCAATCATGTCGACTAGTTTGTGTTAAAGACGATTCATAGAAGGAGGAAGAAAACATATGGCGCAGGGTAGGGAGCTAGCTTTTCTCCACACCGCAGCCAGACCGGGACCTTCTTGTGACAAGATGGATTCAAAGCCGAGCGAAAGAAAGGGAATAAAGGCTGCGGACGGCTGCTAATTGAAGTCACGGCACTTCAAGGCTGAAAGCAGAGGTCAATTATTCAAAAGGGACCATTTTTACCAAGCAGGGCAGATTTGGGCGCTGAGCATTTTATGCATCTCTCTGGAGAAATGTGTGTTATTATATTCTTATTAAAGCCATATAGAAAATAAGTGTGACTGTATTTCACACAGCATTCCTACAGATGAGCAAAGCGCCTGTGGTGGAACTTACACATTCAATTCTTTAAATATTCCTTTAGGACTTTAGTCAAAACTGATCTTTGAATTATTTGTGACCCTCTCCTGGCCTTTTAAATCACATGTTCTATGACGTAATTATAACATTCCTGGACACCTTTCAGTGTGTCATCCCTCAGTTTTAATTTAGGATTAGCCGACTGTATGGGCCTAAATATATTTTTCAGATATATCTTGATGCACAACCACACATCCAGTCTCGCCGAGAGCTTCTTGAAATATCATATAACCTTTATTTACATAGATGCTGATTAAATAGAATGTTACAATAAAATTATCGCATAGGATGTTTGATATATATACAGAACTCAGAGCGTGTAAAAGTTTGCAGTCGATATTAATAGTGATGATGCCTCCTTTGCGCTGCGAACAGGCCTGCATGCGTGCAGAAACACTTCGCTTAGAAAAAAAAAAATAAAAAAGGAGGGATGAAGAGACACATCGTGGCCGCGTGTAAAAAAAAAAAAAAAAAGATGGTTAATTTAAATATTTGGCAGATCCGATTCTTCTGACAGAAAAATGCGGATAAATGACAAACAGAAAAAATTGCACAACGTTCCATCCCCCTTTAAAACGAACGTGAAAAAATTAAATGTTTACACAATTTTCAGTCTGACTGTACCACAACAGTTAGGTCTGTCTGAAAGGAAACCTCATTTTCCTCAAACATTACGGGTTGAACTTTAACAACAGACTTGGAAGGCTTTACAAGTCCCATTAATAAATTAAAATGGAGAAAAAAAAAGAGAAGGAAGAGGAGGAAAAAAATCCTGACATGTCAGTTATGTGTATATTCTCCTTTTTGTCAATATCCGTGCAAAAGTATGGGAAGAAAAAATGCCCCCGTTTAATATTCTTTTTTGTTGTTGCTTATGAAAAACACAGGCCCTCTGACTGTCAATCGTCCACCTCGATTTCCTCGTCGTCCTCCGAGAATTCATCCGTGGTTTGGTCTCTGGACGAGGAGGGGGACTGTGGGAAGGCCCTGTGTCCTTGGGAGGTCGGGGAGATACTGGGCGATCTGGCTCCGGAGCCCGTGCCCTGTGACTCCTCAATGCTGTCCATGCTGACGAGCTTCTGCAGCGTCTGTGGGGTGATTTTCTTTAGCGACTCCACGTCCGCTTTCATCTCCTCCAGGTCCCGCTTGAGTTTGGCCCTGCGGTTCTGAAACCAGGTGATGACCTGCGCGTTGGAGAGCCCCAGCTGCTGCGCGATCTGGTCGCGATCGGCCGGAGAGAGGTACTTCTGGTACAAAAACCTTTTCTCCAGTTCGTAAATCTGGTGGTTCGTGAAGGCCGTCCGCGACTTTCTCCTCTTTTTCGACGTCTGCCTCTGTCCGAAAGCGTTTACATGCTCGCGACCTTGGAGGGGTTGGAGAAGAAAACACGGGAGAGGAATTAAACAACCGCGTGGGTCACTCTCTCTGCAGACTAGAGAAGCAACAGAGGGCACTGCCTCACAGGCCTGTCCTCTGTTTGCATGCTTGTTTTTGCCTGTTTAGTTGAATATTACATTAGTTTCACTTGGTTTCAACAACGAGGGGACAATTTTAAGAAGTTTGCCGAATCGGAAACCTTCACAGATGCCACTGAGCTGTTCATTTTAAGCTGCTGTCAGCATTGTCAAAAATACATTTGCCTTGAAAATAAGTGAAATGATTTATCCCAGTGGAGAATTTCTTGCCATATTTTGAGCCAAACAAGAATTCAGTCAGGTATTGAAATGGTTAGGACTGTTGTTTCTGCGGTGCATCAGAAGTTACACACAGTACATGTTCAGAGTAGTTTGACTTTATCTGTCAGTCTGACAGTTTTCATTCAGCTGCATGGAGGAGGCCATAATGGCTGTTTGACTTTCTGTCAGCATACAGAATAATATTTGCTAGTATAATAGCCGGTGGTAGCAGTTTATAAGTCATGCGCATGCACGTTCAAATGCGTAAATGTGGCCTTTTCCATTTTCTATCTTTGATTTTACGCATTTCTTCAGAGCTCTCCTGGCATTTCCACGTTTAAAGTCAAAACAAACCAAGCTAGCACCAACTTCAGCGAATGCGCGTGCTTCCCTTCAAAGTGTTAAAGTTGTTCAACCTCTCTAAAATGAAAAATCAGGTTAAAAACAGTGAATCTTTACCTTCTGCTGCCTGGATCACGCTGACTTCCAAACCCTTAAATGTTTTGCTGGCCAGCTCCTCCAGCGCGCACAGCGGCGAGGAGGGAGTTGTGATCCCGTTCCTGGCCGAGTTGGAGCCCGTCACTTTCTCCAGCACTCTCGGCGGACAGATACTGGCGACCGACTTCTTTACCGAGGGTTTGTTAAGGATATCCTCAATGCTGAACGGCGTTAAAGGCTTGTTGGAGTTGGCCGGCGGCGGCAGCTGGTCCAAGGGAGCCCGCCTCCTTTCGTCGCCGCTGGACTGCAACACAGAACCTGCCTTCATGTCTTTACTGGAGGTCATCGCAGTCCCGAAGAAACGCTGCTTCCAGAAAACTTGGTTATTTCATTCAAATGGCAGTTTGAAGCGTCCACAAGTGTTTCCTCTGATGTTCGACGTTCTCGTAGACCCCCCTCTATGTTTTAACACTCAAAGTCGAATGCCGCAACTTAGCTCGCCGGAGAGCTTTCCACCAACATAACCATGCTTCGGGCGTAGTTGTGAAGGCAGGCGGACTGTATTCCCCTCAGAGAGTCGCAGTTCCTCTGCCAAGCCCCATGCAGATCTTTACGCAGTAACAGACTGGAGGGGGTGAATCCCTGCAAGGGGAAAAAGGCTGTCTCAAGCAGCAAGAAAGAGAAAGCGACTGCTAACGAGTTATTGTTGATTGGGCGAAGTTCAATTAGAGAAACACTACACTACTTGCTGACCCGCTGCTGCGTCTTAAAGGGCCGGACCATAATAACTAATTGGACGTGGGGAATAGGAGGAGTCTGTTGCTGCCGAGGAGAAAGATGCCCTGAAATGTTTGTGCATCTGTTTCCCTCTGCTGGCGTATTTTTTCTAGAAAGGGAGAGTTGATGGCCATTAAAATACTGCCGCCAGCATCTTTGCACGATGGAAAAGTTTGGAGCAACACCGAGCCAACAATGGTCTCCAGCCGTGATATTCATCTTGTCATTTTCGTGCGTAATTACGCATAGAGCGTTTTGCATAAAGTGCGCATTAGACAGTGTGAGTGTTGCATGGGAATCTGGCTTAAAATAGCCACGATGAGCACAGGACGGACCTGATTTTGACCTCTGTCCAAATGATTTGACTATAAGTAAACAGAAGCTGCTCAGGTTAACCCACTGTTTAACAGGAAATAACATGGATATTTTTTTTTCATTTGCTATTCACGACAGCAGATTCTAATCTAAAACTGAAAAATATATGAAATAAAAATATTGCAGAACAGTCGTTTATTCTTTTATAGCCTACCACTTGAACAAACACCTGGGGATGTGAAAGGGGCTTTATCTTTGAGACTGAGGCCACGAATTCTTAAAACTAGAGAAAAAAAGAAACAAAAGGCATAAAAATCTTTCGTCTCATTGGATTTGTTTATTTGTTTTTGTTGATGGTGTTGATTTTTGTTCTGTTATTCATCCTTGGTTTATCCTTCAGTGTGACCCCGCAGGTAAAACCCGCAGTTACAGTGTAATTTAATGCGGTAGCGTGAAACAGGCGGATAATAAAGGTGACGCCGTGCTGAGGCTCACAGTCTGAGGACAGAGAATGTGAATTTTATTGATGGGAGTTTGGCAATGTGAGGAGAGACACGGATTAAAGAGACACAACGTGGACGAACTGGATGCCGAGGAGGTACGTCTGAGAGGAGGCACATCGAGTTTTATTTAAAGCTTGTCAGATTTAGCTGCTGTCACCACCTTGGTTTTAATTCATTTTAATGCATTTTAGAAATTGCATGTAACCTGCCTGAAAGAGTAGCTAATATCAAGGAATGTGTAGGAAAAAGTGCAAATTGTTCAAAATACAACACAGCAAAAATATTTCTTTCATGAAATGGAACAAAAAAAGATTTAAATGTACCTGATAATCTATCATCTGAATTGTGATATACAGCATGTTCCAGCTGCTGACACGAGCCAGAGGTTCAGCAAAGCAAATGCGGGAGAATTACACGTGTTTTTTAAAATACTATCAGATTATTCAGACCCATTTGGATGAAGCCTGCTGCCCAGGAAGCCACTGCAGTAAGTCTTGTGCCAACAGGAGCATATGGTGACATTGGTTTAGGGACAGAGTTATAAAACAGCAGGAAATTCTATTAGCTGCCTTGGAGGTCCAGCCTTTGTGGCTGCTTTAAATATATATTTCTCCATAACAAGCAGGAGTTTGCGGGATAAATTGCTTTTGGGAATTTGGACGGAAACGTGCATCGTTTTGATAAAAGTGCAGATAGCTGAAGAGCTCGGCTGGTCTGGGTACATGTTAATATCAAAATGATTTTGATTTACTTTGACACATTTAGACTGGAATTCAAAATTAGTTTTAAATATAAAGAGGATTACATAGCTCACTATAAGCAACTGCCTGCAGTGCTTTTTAAAAAGACAAACAAAACAAAAAAAAACTTTTATCACCTTAAAAATGGGAAATTATTTTGAAAAATTAGAATTATAAAAGGAAATATATTTTACAGACAAGGCAGTCATGGCCTTAGATTATCAAATTAATCATTTTATTTGGGTTTGATCAGATGTTTGATCATATAAAGGAAAAAGCATCTCTAATATTTTGACTTTTTTTAAAAATCATTTTATTTATACGCACATTTTCGCTGCAGGCCTACACGGGGGTCATGCCTGTGAGAGGAATGAAAACCCTCTGCTGACTTTATTTCACTGAAATTCTGTAAAGTTGATGTCCAGAACAATATAAATGTCGCTGGCATTACAGAAGGATCCACACACAAGCTGCAGATTATTAACCTCACGTTTAGTTTAAATGTGAACACTTAGAAAATGTCTCGGAGCAACAATCCAATCGGCTTAAAGGTCTGAAGTGAAGCAACAATGGTCACAAAGTTTTTTGCTTTTTTTTTTTTTCCTTTGGCTTAATTTAAGCGTTAATTAGAAGCAGAGCTGCTGACATCATCAATCATCAGCTCTTGAGGGATTTAATTGGACGACTCGCTTCGCTTTTACCTCCTATCACCGGCGTGCTTAAAGCAGCGCCTTACATGATGTCACTTAAAGAGAACATTATGAGATTTTTCTCTTTTGAAGGAGCAATTCATCAAACAGCACCGCGAGTTTTCCTCTTCGATATCTCTTACGTTTAAAAATCACCGGTCCTCCTTATTAATAATCAGCGGGGGCGAACGTGCAGCGGTTGTGTCATCCTCGAGCTCCATAAAATCAAAGCAGTGGGAAAACTCCCACCCGGTAAAGGTCAGTCTTTCTATCATTAATCACCAAATTAATTCAGAGCGGCCCGGAGCGAATATCAGGGATTGCTGAGGGTATCATATTCTGCCTCCATCGGAGACTCGCAGACGAAGGCGATGACAAACGCAACAACTGCAATAATAATCCTGAAAATGTAATTTGTTGCAGTGCTGTAACGCGTTACTGAGCGCTCCGCGTTCAGAGAGCTGTGCAGCTTCCAATCACCGCCACTCAGATGCGCTTCACACAGAAAAACAACAAACAAAAAGGCTTATTTTTATTGCATTTTTTATTTCGAGCAGCTAAACATGTTAACATGATATAAAAGTATAAATTCTTACAAGCATTGCAGTCAAAAACAGCAGCAGAGCGATTGTAGGTGCAATTATCGCTGTGTGTTACTAATTCTTCTTATTTTTTCCCTCAATTATTTATCTCTCA
Organism: Naso annulatus; assembly: GCA_029783625.1. Taxonomy (NCBI): domain Eukaryota; kingdom Metazoa; phylum Chordata; class Actinopteri; order Acanthuriformes; family Acanthuridae; genus Naso; species Naso annulatus. The sequence goes on along the minus strand of JAPZDX010000025.1, from coordinate 23,055,169 downwards.
AATATAATTTATTTTCCCCTGGACAGAAAAATGGGCAGGCTTTTAACAATCGTTTACTACGTTTCACCACAGTTTAAGAAATATAGGCCTATTAGGCTACAGCAAATTATACAGGAGACACAACACTATAAAATAGCCTTCAAGGTCACCAAAGGCACCGCAAATAAATCTTCATTTCAATATTATAAAAGTGAAATAAAAATAAAACACAAGTTTCACTGGAAAAATAATCAAGGTCACAATGAAATCAGCACTGACACCAGATTCTCTCAGATGATTTTTGTTTTTTATTTTTAAAACAGCGATATTTTTATCCCTGAAAATAAGTGATGGGCCTGTATTTCGTTGTTAATCATTATGAAGCTGATCTGTGCAGGCTGCGTATTTGCCTCCGCTGCTGTTGTAAAGAGGCAGCTCTCGCAGCGCAGCGTGTCGCCCTGTATTATGAATCAAAACAGCTGTAAACGCCTCTCAGTATAACACGATACAGGAGCGGGCTGCCCAAGGCGCTGTGGGTGTGTTTGTTTCCATCGTGAAGCGGACTGTCTCCACTGTGCGGCTGTTTGAAGAGCCCGAGCAAGGTGAGTGCTGATGAGGCTCCGCTGCCTTTCCGTGCAATAGAATTTGTTTTAACAAACAGAAAGGTCTAATTTAAAAATTCTTTATGAAATATTGGAGTAAAAAACGTAAAATAGCCTAATATTATTTTTTTGTGACAGACATGCTGGGTCTCAATATGAAATACAAAAATAGGAAAAATTAAATAATAGGCCACATAAGTTCTTTTTATTAAAAAATCGAGACTGAAGTGTGTATGTGTGTGTGTGTGTGTGTGTGTGTGTGATGCTGGTGTTACTCGCGGAAGTTGTTCTTTCCAAGCGTTCCTCAAACGCACCTGTGCCGTTTTGACGTGGCATCGTCGGTACAGACGCACAGGTGTTCGTCTTTGCCCCGTTTGGAGGCGATGTCAGTGACGTCGTGAGCTCTCATTGGCCATTAGTCTCCATCCGAGGCATTCCGTGACATAATGTAGCCTCGGTGCTCTGTTGTTTCAGTAGCTCTCACTCTCTGCTCTTCATGTGTTGATTGGATTTCTGAAGACAGAGTGTGAAGCAGTTACTGCTGGACGACAGGACGTCATTGTTGGATCAGTGTCACACACAAAGACCATCAAACTAACAGCTTACAGAGTGCTGGAGCAGGAGCTGATATTAATTTTAGATCAAGTTTTAACCTTATTTAATATTTGATCTTTGTTAAAACAATGAGATACTCTGTGCAGCCTGCTTTATTCATAGGCTTCGGTGTGTTAGTGCCAAAACCTCACACTATAGCAAATTAAAACCAAAATGATAACTGTATTATTTTAATTTATCTGCCAATATTATTAATGATAAATCAGAGTAAACCCTTTGAAATCACTTAATTGTTGCTAAATAATATTCTGTTGACTGATTAACTGACCAACAGTGTTGGGGAGTAACTAGTTACATGCAACAAAATTACATAATTCAATTACAAAATAAATGTAACTGTAATCAGTCACAGTTACTGAGAAAGAACGTGTTTTTAAATTACAGTTATGAAAATGTTAATGATTACAAAGGGGGTTACATCTGAATCTTTTCTGTAAGCTCAGGCTATATGTTAAATAATATTCATTTTGTTGCTTTGCATGTTTTTGATGAGCACAAGCCTTCTTTCACCATGTCCGGTCAAGGACTTTTAGTAAAGTTTGACGCTGTTCTGATGCTTTTGATTGGTTCTCTTGTTTAAATTTGCAGCGCCCGACGTCTGTCACTGCCTGGTTTAAACATTTGTAAATGGTTAACAGTTGAAAACATTTGTTAGAAATTTAGAAAAGGAATTAAAAAGTAATCAAATGTTTTAAGGTACATTACTTTGATAGAGTAATTGAAATGATTACATTACTTATTACATTTTAAATCGGATAAGTAGCCTATTAACCTATTACATTTTCAAAGTAACCTTATCAACCCTGGTGACCAATCACTTCAGCTCTAAACAACATCCTTTTACAGCCCTGATCCTCTTGCACACTGTAAAAAAAACTATCAGATTGAAGCCTAAAGCTTTTAATATCGGTACATGTCATATATGTATATATATATATATATATATATATAGCACTTGAAACAATGAGCCTGCAAAATTTAATCGCTTGATTTTTGAACGGGATGAATGCTGTCCTGCAATGCAACACACTGATGACAGAATGGCAAATGAAAAATATTCACAGATCAAAAGAATGATCAGGTGGTGCAACATTTTCAATAAATCTTAGTATTTAAAGAAAAAAAGTGATAGATCCTTGACTTTAAAAGCTGAGGTGACATCTGTCTGCCTTTACCTTGTATCCTAATCTGTTTTATACGTACTTTTATTTCTTGTCACTGCTGCATCAGTGCAAAGTTTGTATTTTATGTTAATAGCTGGGTCACAGTGAACAATGTGATGCTGTTCTGTTTGACTAATGGGTGATGCAGAGATCGGGGTCGTGCACTATGAACCTCACACAGCAGATTTTACGTTGTACCACCAACCACTCATCTCGCCTGGCTGACAAATACTGAAATGTTTGGATTCCTAAATAAACTCAACCGAATTGTCTCAATGCTCGAACACCTCTGAACACAATTCTGCATGTACTTCTGCGGCCTGAGATCACACACACACACACACACACACACACACACACACACACACACACACATACACACACGCTCTCTCCGCCTTCTCACTCTCCAGGGAGTAGACCGTGGTCGTCCTTTGCTCTCTAATGTGCCACCAGGGCCTATTTAAGATCATAAAGAAGGATATGTGGAGGCTTTAAGCAGGATTACAGCATTAATGCTCAATGTTTCTTCTGTTTGACTCTTGATTAGCTCCATTACGGTGTAATTAGCCTATGAGTGGAGGTACACAGCGTGCAACCTGATACAAGACATTAGACTTGTATTGTTGATGTATCTGAGTGTGTGCGTGCGTGTGTGTGTGTGTGTCATTAGTCGCCCAGAGCCAGCTTCGCCAAGACGACTACTTATAATGACCCCACTCACTCCTTTGCAATTGGAAAAAGAAATTCTTCTTGCTCAGTGATGCTGGTTGCTTTTCCCTTTGTGTTTTCCTCTGTGCCTGTTACAGAATAGAATAGAATAAAAATAACTTTATTTTCCAGTTGTGGTAGAAAATTGTCTTTGGTCCCACCTGAAACATATAAATACAAACAAAGAGATAAAAAAACATCACAAACAAAACAAAACTCCCTCAGTCAGTGGGTTCATCCCAAACTGCCCGTTCAAGTTTCCTATATTTACTGACCTTATTTATTGCATTTGGGATAAAAGCATCTGAAACTCAGAGTGGGGGACATTTGTTTTGACATTAATAATTGAAAGAGTTTTCATATGTAAAGTTGTACTATAAATCTTTCCTTTTCTTTTTTAATAATTGTGTAATAAATAGAGATAAGGAGATAAATACAGTGCATAAATTTATAGTTTACCTGCAAGCATAGTAAAATTAAAAATATAAAATCTGTATTTTTTATGTCTTTCGTTCTAATCATGACAAATGTTTAAGTGACGCACTTATCTTGACATAAGCCTTATCATATTCTTTTGCAAATGTAAGAATTGCCCTGCTCTGACCGTTTTTTCTTTGATGTGCAACAACTTTTGACAAACAGTCTTTTTTGAGATTAACATCACTGGCCAGCCTGAAATTCAGTATATTGTGCTTATCACACTGGCAACACACACAAACGCACACACACACATACAGAGAGCACTCTATTTATAGGTGAGGATGGGAGTTTGCTGCCGAGTTGCTCTGTGATCAGTAATGACCACAACACGAACGCTCAACAGGCCGAAGTGGAGAGCAAAGACCTTCAAAACCTCTGATTACAAGGCAAGTACAAGCAGCAGCTGCTCATCATTAAAAAGAAACTAAACACTGATGCTCTACACAAAAATCGTTCCAGAAATGTGCTGGCTGCTGTTTGTTTTTCTCTCGTTAAACCTGAGTATTAAATTCAACATGTTTTAAGCCGTTCACTGTCATATTTGCTTTGTAGTCGGTCTGCTGTAGACAAGATAGTTACAGCAGATAAACGGCTCGTTTCTTAACTCTGAATTGCATCTTTGCACAGTGAATATCAGCTGCTTCTTTTTTGATGGAGGCTTATTGCACCAAAGTGCAAAACAAAGCAGCATATAAGTATTTTTTTGAACCTGCAGCTTTCAATCAGATGAAAAATACTGAAACATGGAGCCCTAAAATGCTTTAATTACATTTTATTTCTTTACCTGAATTTTACTTGTTTTACTCCAGTGGTTAATTTTATTGCTGTTTTTCTCTGTAAAATCCTGATAATGGCAGCACTGAGCACTTTCAATGATTTTCACTTTTAATGATTTTCATCTATTGTTCGTGTTTTTGATGTCATCATGCTCCTGTGCACTGCAAACCAAATGTACGCATGCCTACAAATAAAATAAACTGAACTTGAGCATGAAGTCACTTCAGGATGATTTACAGTTCTTAAGAGTCTATTCCATGATTAATAAGCAGATTAAGATGTCTTTAGGTAGGTTTATTATTCTCTATATTCCTACATAAGACTTAAATTAATTTCTTGTGTTTGATTTCTCCTAAACCGCACATGTGTGCTAAGAATATCAGTTTCCATTTGGCTGAGAACAGTTTAAAAACTGTGCACTCTGCACCTCCAGTGCTCCGAAAGCCCCCGAAGAGGCAATAACAGTCTGACTTTGTTGTTTGTTCAGTTCTAGGTCCAACTAATTTAACTCAAGTTACGAATCTGTTTGTGCTTTGTTACTGATTAGTTAAGGATTTGTCAGTAAACTGACAGACAGAAGCATCAAACAACCAATTGTACACACATTAATGATGAAATTGTTCCAGTTGGAACACACTTTGCCTGCCGAACATAATCCCCATGAACACTCACATCCACTAATAATACGAACGCTCCTGAGAATCACACAAACTCCAGCATGCTCTCTCTCCTTCCTGAGTCACTGATGGAGTCTTACATCAGTGAAATACAGCACTGACATTTCACTCGCTTCTTTGCAGGCAACAAAACAAAATGTACTGTGTGTAGCAGCATTCTGACACTCATTATTTGTCCATTAGTTTCATGGTTTTAGCTGTTAAATGAGCCGAGTAAACGTTTTGTTTTTCAGTAGTTTGTGTATAGGGCCAACAGTTAACAGTGTGAGCAACAAGCCCAACCAGCACACATGATGTTAAACTGAAGCCTCTCTGATTGTTTTCTAAAATGAGAGAGAGAAACATGGACTCCATTCAGGACTCCGAAGGCCTATCTTCTCATGTCACTGTACATATC
>JAPZDX010000025.1:22919798-22930359 GCA_029783625.1 Naso annulatus | reverse complement strand
GTAACAGCATAAGAACAGCGTTGCTAGTGAACGGTAATATGGATATTTCTGCGTGGAAATATACATTATTACTTTGTGTTGAAACGCCACACAGAGTAAGAAGAGGCAAGACGACAAATTTATATCTAGGTTACCAACTTGTCTGCTGTCACTTTTGGCCCTTTACGGGCTCCACCAAATCTAAAAAACATCAGCAAACACATCACAACATGTGAACGATGAGCTTTCTGATAAATTCAACTTAGGACGTCATGAATATGATTAGAGGGGGGTGTTCATAAGGTCTCTTCTCATTAACACAGTAAACACGACCCCATTTGAAAGCACCAACATGCCACACTGGAACAAGACGAATGTAGCACGCAGAAACGCTGCTGCTCTGTTGCAGTTTAGGGTGAGTGGCAACAGAGAGCATATTGTAAATAAGCATGCAAGCAAAAAATATAATAAGTAATTTAATCCTTCCTGTTGCGCCTTTTAGCTGAATTCATCATCAAAGCCTGCAGATCATCCACACAAGGACCATTGTTTGGAAGACAACGTCTGGAGGAAATTAAATTCCTGAAACTATATATAAATACCAGAGGCACAGATATGAACAGAAAACATCCCCTGCTGCCTTGTTTTATTTTTATGGACCATCTAAAAATATGCCAATAACAGTGGAAAAGATGAGAGTGCCCAGAGCGAGGCTGTGACGGAAGCCAGACAGATGAGGGTTTGTTTCAAACACAGAACAACTTTGAAAGAAAACAAACTTTAACACTCACTGAGCAAATGTTGCTTTTGCACTACAAATTTTCTCCAGATCCGCACCAGCGATTCAGAGGATTATTTTAACTGACAGTGCATCTGCAGCAGCGAAACAGCCAGTGAGAAATAAGCTGATCGTGCTGCGAAAGGAACTTAATAACCTGTCTACCTCGCTTAAACGGCGACAAGTTTTGGTTTCAAATAAATCCTTTGTGAAATATCAATTGCAGCGTCAAAGCTGTAATCTGCCCTCAGAGGGAAGCCGAGTTGCTATCGCAGAGCCGGCAAACGGTCAGCGCAGTGATGTCAGCAGAGAGTTCAATAACACCAAACTCGTCATTATGATTCCTTCCACATCAGAGGGTTGAAATGAATAGGAAGTGTCACAAAACAGGTATCAGTGTTTTTGTAATACCCTTTATTGCCACAGGGGGCGGCAATGTGTTGAGAAAACATCCAGGCAAGAACCTTTTTAAGGCTTTTTCCTCCAATTTGAAAATCAAAACTACACCAATAAGACATCTAATGTGAAGGCTAAAGATGGCATCCTCTCTGCCTCGCTCTGTGGAATGACTTTCATGCTCAGCTGCTGTCCAATTTTATCACCAGGAGTTGCTAGGCGACTGGAGCATCCTCATTACAAGTGTATTCTGGGAAATGATGGGGACCCATAAATGAATTCTGTAGATCTGTAACTTATTATCAGTCTTCCACACTGTTGTCATGTGGGTCAATGAAAGAGAAGGATGTTATGCAAATGGCCATTAGGTCATTTAGCTGAGCCATTTTAGTATTTGCTTTGTCCTGCCGGGAGAAAAGGCCTGACTGTTTCAGCTTCATTACACCACATACAAAGACTACAGGGATTGTTCTATTATGATGCAGTTTGCAGTCAAAAGCAACTTATTCAAGAACACTTTAAAACAGGCAGCATTGAGCCAAAAGAGAACCTTTGATTAAGTGTTTTTTGGGAACTGATTTTCCAGATCGCCAATTTTTTTTATTACAATTAATTTCCTTTAGAATAATAATATGGGTCGAAGAAAATTAGGGATGCTTAGTCATTTTAGAAAGGCAATGTGTGCTCGTAGTTCTCTGTAAGAGAGCATTGAGCGAACACTTAGATCACTGCGACATTTCATTGTAAGAAAAATGGTCCTTGTATCTAAAATCTGACAGCTGGGGTCAATAAAATGTCAAGAAAAAGAAAAAACACAGATGTTACTTTCTGATTAAAAAGTCATCTTTTAATCTCAGGCTCAGCTAAGTCAGAAGGGATATCATGATTCGATAATATCACATGTTTGTGTTGTGTTGTTAAGCCTCTGAGTCTGCAAAAGAGGTGATAAAGTGCAGAGGTGACATCTGCATAAAGACGGGGACTTCTATACAGCAGTACTGCACAATCTTTCTGCAAAAGTGGCTATAGATGACAGCAGAATGACTGTTTTTTTTTTAACACAACCACAGCCAATGTGTTTCCTCTGCGGGGAAAATATTATCAAGTGAAACCATGAACATCTCCTATCTACCGAAAGGTGTGATGAAGAAGAAACTGAGCTCATCTGATTGGGTTACGGTGGTACAGTCACTTAGCACATCTGTGTGGCCATCATGATTTTTAAACAGCGTGAGTGAATTAATTGCAAGGACGAATAATACTATAGAGCAAAAAATAAATCTTAATCACCTGCATGCTCAGAGTCTGTTGCCTCAGTTTGGTGATAACTCCTCCGAGTCAACACCTGCTGATAACACTGCCCTTTTGATAAAATACTTTCCTCTCTAATCTCTCAGTTTTAAAAAAGAACTTCACAACCTCATATATCAAAATTAACCTGTCTCATTTTGCCTAGCTCTGCCCGTCAGGCTCTGCACAGAGATTTGTTTTGCACATAAAACTGTATATTGCATAAAAACACCCAGCTAAGACACATTATATGATCATGAAAGATACATATCTCATAAATGGTGCAACTAAATAGATTATATGGGCCTTGTGTGCAGAGTGGCTAATGGAGGCTGCAGCGTAGAGGGAATAAGACCTGTTAGTTGACTGTGTTTGCATGAAATGCTAGCCCACCAGGCTTTTTCACCACCGTTCTCACAGAGATAAATCCCTGTTGCACTTAGTAGTCATTAATTTTTAATGCTGCAGCCTCAGCTGGAGAGATGCTTGAAGACAGAGGAGGGGCAGCAGGGAGGGAGGGAGGGAGGAAGGGAGGGGGGGAACAGCCAAGGTAGGGATGACACCACCGGATGCTTCAGGCTAATGTATGTACAGTCTGCCTGATGTGTTTTTGTACAGTATGCTCGGCGTCAGCAGCAATTATGAGTGTTTGGGGCTGTTTTTGACAGTAAGCTGAACCACAGACAGTAAAGTCATTCATGGTTTAACTCTATTTATTGTTCCCTCATTGCTGGGACATTTGTATGGAAGTTGCTGCTGTAAGTCATAAGCACACAGCTGCACAACTGTGTACAGCTCTGACTCGTTCCAAAAACAAGACGCTGCAGCGAAGCTTCCTGCCTGTTTTTGAGCCCCTTTAATATGTCTGCAGCAGCCATTCCACAGATGGCAGGCGGAGGAGGCCGGGAGGGCCAGCTATTCAATCCACTTCAATGCAAACATGATCCGTTTGAATGGCGAGGCATAAGCCAAGACATTCTTGTGTGGGCAGACCTCCCTAAACAACCACAAACAACTGCGGCACTGTGTTTGTCCTTCAGAGACAGATCTTTAAGATACATGAGCGGCAGATCAGCTTGAGTTTGTCCAAAAGCAAAAGTTAGAGGAATGTTTAGATCTGTTGAATGTGTTGTTGCATGCACAAGAGCTCAACTCTGACATGATCCTCACTCAGTGTGTGTGTGGCAGTCAGTTAGCAGGCTAATGAAAGCAGGGAGGTAACTGTAAATGTGCTGTAAGTCACTAAATCAGTCAAAAAATGTCATTTTAGGCTTTGACACAACTTTTCTCTTTAAAGGGGTTTACAAACTAAAGTCAAATGTTGCGTAAAAGCAACTGAAAAACACAACCACATCGATCCAAATATTTGATAAGTTTTTATTTCTCTAGTGGATTCATATGTTGTTATTCTGCACAGCAGCATACAGGAAATTGTGGTAAAATATAAATAACAAAGTTCAACAGTGTGTCTTTTTTTTCTATTATTCATTTAATCAAAAAATCTCTGTTAAAAGTGGCAATTTTTTTGTCAGCCTTTCATCAATATCCACTCTCTTGCGCACTCTCAAGAATGTAACATTGAACGACTAAACTTTAAAAAGTATCATGGGCATAATCATTATTTACAGACAATCACCTTGTGGTGAGCAATGCTTATAGCTTCTTGGAAATTCACTTCCATCATGTTAAATGCAACAAAATGAAAATACAATTATGTTATACAAAGATCAAAAATACTATCAAAACCCTTATTATAAATGGCAGCACTATATCAATAAACTGCTGTTGACATTTTACATGTAAGTACAAAATCCTGTTGAGGTAGCGCCCTCTGAAGTCACTTGTAATGTTAAAATACTGAATAAACATCACTTTATATACAATACAGCAAATCTCTCTTCTTTCTTCAATGCAATTGTATTCCTTTGGTAAACAAAACTGTCAGAAATGTGCAGTCCTGCAAGTGACACTTTCAATCATACATTCACAACATTTTTGCATCTTTTTTTGGATTCTTCAGGAAAGAAACGATGGGATAAGTTGTTGTTTACTGACATTCATTTGCTTTTTTCACCCCATAAAGCAGCGAAAGGTAACTGGGACTTAGTCCCTCTTGATATCGCAGAGCAGACCTGCCCATGAGGTGAAAGCCTCTGGTGAATACACTGTCAGGGCAAACAAAGCATTAAAAAAAAAAAACACACATTACAGATAAAGAGAGACCTGACAGAGAAAGAAATCCAGTGTGTCGCCCTTATTTGGGGTTGTAAACATAAAAAATGAAGGCTAATATCTCTCATTTCTGACTGGCTTGTAAAGTCAGATAAGATTCTCATCACATAGGATTGGAAAAGAGGTTTGGCTTGGCAACAATTGATTAGAATGTTCCCCGGAGAACATGAGCTCTAAACAGAGGCCACATTGTCTGTTGGGCTTTTTTTTTTTTTTTTCGTCCTGTCTCGCAGATTGAATGTCAACTCAAGGACCGAGTTGGAAAATATGTTGTGGAGTTTTTTAGGAAGGCAGATGGGACCAAAGAGTTTCCTCCTCCAGTCAGACGCACACAAGTACTCATTAATGACACATTCTTGAGCTTCTTTAATGGCAAACATAACTTTGGTTTTCTAAGACGAGAAAGAAAATCTCAGCGAGCTTTGCTCACCGTACAAAAATACTTGGTAGAAATATGACATTCATCCCCTTTTGCCAATGTCAGTGTGTTTCCCTACATGACCAAAATACTTTTTTTTTTCTTAAAATTTATTCACACTTTGTGATTATTGATACATGTATTTATATGCACACGCTCAAATGACTACAAACTAGCAAGAAAAATAAATCCAATGTATAAAGCATAAAATTATTCTATGTGGATAAAAGAACTATAAAAATATAAGAGATCTTAGAGAAAAACAAAAGATAAATCAATATGTTTATGAAACTGGGATAAAGGCTAGAGCCGAAATCAAAACAGTCATCTGGAAATTGTTCAGTGCAATTCAATTTACTTTATAGTCACGTCTGTTTAGAATATTTTCATCCTCTTACCACCCACAGCCCTCCCTCCCTTTAATGGTCGCTGGGATGGTTGGTCTTTTGACAGTGGACAGTATTTTATCGTGTGGGCATTGTCCCCGTTGGCGCTGCACAGGGGACAAGTGTAAGCCCTCAGAATCGGGCACACAACCCTGCCGTCCGGAGTCTTCAGGACGTGAGAGCCGTACACCTCCTCAGGCGCTCCGTTATTTCGGCAGAAGACGCAGATTTTGGGCTCCTGCTTGCTTCTGGACGCGGGTTTGCGCATCTTTCTCTCCATGCCAAACAGATCGAACCCCGCGAAGCTCCCTCCAAAGCCCACCTCTCGCTCCGGCTGCACACCGAGCTGGTTCTGGAAGGGGCTCAGAATGGAGAAGCGCTCCTTCAAGTCCAGGATGGAGGCCGGCGGAGGGCTCCCGGACGGGCAGCAGCAGTCCATGTGTCCGCTCTCTCCAACGCCGCCCGCGATTACGCACGGACACGTCGGGGAATCGTCCAAGCCCAGGGTCGCTTTCAGGGACTCGGTGATGGAGTTGGGGTTCTGGGGCATGCTGAGTTTATTATTCTTCGTAACCAGCGTCGTCAGTCCGAGATAGTCGTTCCAGAAATTAAAAGTATAGTCATACGGGCTGCGCGCGTTCAAATAGTTGTGATTGAGAAAATCCATGGCCACCTTTGGTCGTTTGCTTGCGGTCAAAAGACGAAACAACCAGTGTAATCCGTAAAGTCTTCGTAGCCAGAGTTCGTCTCCAGGAATGGTTCATGCACAGCGTTGTTGTCTCCAGTGTTCCTGTTATGTTTGAGCGCCCTGCAAACAGCCTTTCTGGTTATAAGGACCAGGAGGGCGGGGCGCTCTGGCTTCAAAACCAAGTTTCTGATCAGGTTGAAAGCACGCTGCCTTTCTTCAAAGCCACATTCAGACGGACTTGTTTTCTTGGGGGGCAGACGATTGTCTGCATCAATCATCGTTCGAGCGGTTGTGGATTCGGGCGTTTTCATTTAATAAAGTAGTTAGTAGTTAATGATTTGGGCAAGTGCGCAGCGGCATCATTTCGCGCACAAAGCTTAACTGTATTACATTTTTATTTGTGTTTTTTTTAACCAATCAATTAAAGAAGGATAGCTTGGCTCCTTCTCTGCAGCAAAACGTTATAATTTTGCAGCTTTTGTGATTCAATACTCTTAATAGTCATTGTGCAGAAATACGATCAACGACATCTCGGGCGTTCACACACCTTAACCCTTTGTGCGCCGAGAGCAGAGGGCCTTTGTTCCAGACAGCAGTCATCATATCACAGCCCTGCAGGAAATCATCTGTGCTGCTGATGCATTAATGTTAAAATTTAATCAGTATGAAACAAACCTTTTCAGCAAACTCGTGTTTCCTCATGCTGAAGAGGTTTATGGCTCCACACTAATATCCACATGATTTTTAATTTTTTTAAAAAGATACAAATTTCTTATATGTTTTTTCTCAAATAATCTTTATAACAGCACATTCCACTTGATGAAATGGGTTGAACAAAAAAAAAAAAAAAAAATCATCACTCTCATAAAGGAGAAATGCACATAGACCATATCTCCATTTTATGTGGAAATGTTTAATTTCTAAATAAACTCTGCAGGACTTGTATCACCTAATAAGAATCAAAGGTCTGTTAACTTCCAGAGCTGTAAAAACTGGAGGTAACCAAACCCTTTATGACATTTCAGGCTGTATTCAACTCATCTTTAGTTGTCACATGCTGTAAATTCTGCTCAAAACACCACATCAGTCCACTCAGTCATGATGTAAACACAACATGCAGAGCAGGTTTTCAACAGGGGGCAGCAAAGTGCAATTACAGGTCAGTTCATTTAAACCAAAAGACCCCTCCCACCCTCCTCTGCTCCCCTGAAACTTTCAGGCTGAAAGAATGAGAGTGCCAGCCGAAACCTACAGTAATGATAGCCGCTGGCTGGGAGATAAAAGTCACCCATGATGTTCCAGCAGCCAGATGTCGCATTGTGATTCCTCTGAGGCAACGTGGTCATTTGGAGAGAGGAGCACGAATAAAATCAGGACTTGAGTAAAGTGCATCTGGAGTCTGCACAACTAATGTAAAGTTACATTAAGAAAATGCAATACAGAATATGTGCAGGGTCTTTTAGTGATGTTAAAGGGTCCATTCATCCAAATTACAAAACAATTCACTGACCTCCAGAGCCAGAACTGTCTGTGGCAGTAATAGCATTGAAAATCATGACAGTGATGTTTTGTTTTGTTTTTTTCTTTAGCAACAATTTTCACTTTAATCAAGTTAATTTTCAGGATTGTTTAGAAGCACATTCATTTATTCATTATCTGTAATGGCTTATCCCCTCAGGGTTGCTTGAGGGTGTGCTGGAGCCAATCTCAGCTGACACTGGGCGAGGGCGGGGCACACCCAGAACAAGTGCCAGTTCATCACAGGGCTTACATAAAGAGACAAACAACCGTTCACGTTCACATTCACACCACCAGGAATTTAGAGTCACCTGCATGTCTTTGAACTGTGGCGGGAAGTTAAAGTACCTGGAGGGAACCCACGCAGGCACAGGGAGAACATGCAAGCTCAGAGAAGGTCCTACCCCAACCAGGTATCAAACTCAGGACCTCTATATGTGAGGCCACTAAGCCACCGTGCTGCCCTGTGAAGAACTTGTGTTTAGAAGACAGATTATTTAGAATATCCATGGAAGTTGCTGACAAGTTTCTCAGATGTATTTTTTAAATCCTCTGATGAGAAACCATTGTTTTTAAGTGGAGGCAGAAACCCTTTTTTTGTGTGTGTGTGTAAACTGACCTTTTAAAGTGACTCTGATAGATTGTGTTTGTTTCAAAAGCCATTTCTTGTGTTTTATTACGTTTTAAGTGCTCACGATTACATCTCTGTGGAATTTACATGCCATTTGCCTTCTGAGGAAACACAATATGAGCATAAAAAAGGCAAACAATGAAGCAGGCAAACAAAACAGCTTCCTAGTCCTGTTGAACATACAGTACATGCTACATACACGATAAGATTAGTTTGACAGATGAGCAAACATAACAGCATCTTTAATACAGTGTCAAAACAGCCCATTAAATCCAGGCCATCCATTAAACTGATGGATGTTTTATTTCTCTGAAGCGACAATTAAAACAATTTTTGAAAAAATACACCCTAATCCAAGTAGTGGGTGGGGATGCAGGAATCATCACAGTCAGAGCTTGTAATGATAATATTTCATCTTCATCTCTTTTATCTTTGCAGAAGTATTTTCTCAGCATGTTTGGCACTTTAACTCTCCCCCAAAAATCTTATTCATTCAACCATTTAGATTTTGGTCATGCATGACAGCCACATCTTAAGAGACAGCTTTTCCGCACTGTAAACAGACATAGCGGTTGGGTTTGAAGAGCTTGTTAAGTTCATCAGATATCTGAAAAAAATATTGTGCTGTGGGTTACTTTGACAAACAAACCATGTTGTCTCTAGCTAGACCTGAAAGTGTTGAGTTGTGGTACAAGATTTGAAATCTGTTCCTCATCTGAAAGTATCAACAACAACAAAAACTTCACAAGTCATCCGAGTGCCACAGTGCGGCTACTACAGGGTGTTTTCCAGCACCACAGGGGTGTGTCTAGGGAGGCCCAGGGTGGCATGGGCCACCTTCTGATTGGCTACCCCAGGTGCCACCCCATTTGATTGGATAGAGGGGCGGGCCTCTTTGATATGTTTGATCAATAAAGGTGCAATTCGGTCTTATACCTAAGAGGCAGTAAAAGCACATTATAAGTTGTACTTAGTTTTGGTAAATAACTTAGTAAATATTCAAACCATTTGATATTTTTTATGGTTGTCCTTTTTGTATAGTTAGATAGGCTTCTGAATTTTTTAATTTTGTCGGCACTTTATACTGTGACTCTATTTTCAAATATGCTGTTTTTCAGTTGTATTTAACTCATCTTTTTAAAGTACAAATTCTCAAAAGAATAACAGATGAAATCTTTAAATTGCATTTGTATGGTGCCAGCCACTCTTTGTTGTGCCTGGTAGGTCTATTTATCTTCTCCACTACACTGTAACGTCTGTAACTGTAAGTAGACATGGGTTGTGGGGGCAAAAACGGTAAATTAGTACTTAAAGCTCAAGCCACCATAGGGCAGTTGACATATGGCCAAATCCCACATGCCACCCTTGCATAAATCAGTGCTCCTCTTGGGCCACCCCAGTTAAAAAAGTCTGGACACGCCTCTGCAGCACCAAATACACTCTCTGTGAGGAGTTTAAGGGCTCTTCTTGTCTATTTCTGTTCTCATATCTGGAGAGCTCATTGCTTGCAGCTAGTTAT
This sequence comes from Naso annulatus, assembly GCA_029783625.1. NCBI lineage: Eukaryota > Metazoa > Chordata > Actinopteri > Acanthuriformes > Acanthuridae > Naso > Naso annulatus. Next base: position 22,920,524 of record JAPZDX010000025.1, on the reverse strand, counting down.
ATGTAATGTGCTGCTCTTGCTTCATTTCTTTTCTTTATAAAATACCAGTTCAAGGTCTATAAATGCACAATGCATGTCTCAACAATACTCCCACCCATTACATTTAAGCACATTTGCCCACCAGCAGGAACAGAAGTGATCCAGACTCTGATTCTTGAGCTAAAAATCCAGAGGGAACATGAGGCGGCCTTCCTAAGCAGTGCACTCTCACACAGGCCTCTGATCCTGTGATGAAGTGGGCAGCTCAGGAATGTGGAAGCGGCCCTCTTGAAACAATGATAACACGAGTGACTGGTGTTCTAATTAAAACTTCTAGGGGAGGCTGCAAGAACTCACTTGGAAGGTTCACATCTATTTTTAAGGGATCTAATAAGAATGCACATCCTTGGGAGACAGAGTGATAAAAGCGGAACAACAGCACGGTTCAATGAGCTGCGATGTTTTAGAGGCCATTTCTCTCTGTTCTGTGTGTTCAGCAAGTTAGTTAGAAACAGTATCGACTGCTCATTGGATTTTCACACCCGAGCCCCCGTTCTGCTGGTGCAAAATATGAATTTTATGATGGAGCATTAATAATGTATGTAATCGCCAATTCTTTTTTTGCAAGCCGGGGCAGATTGTGCTATCAGATTCCTGTGTTGCTGCAGTGCGACTGAAATATTCATGGCCGTATTATTTCTTAATTTTGTTGTGACTAAGAGGGATTAATACTCATCCATTCACTAA